>CM063526.1:40892160-41187160 GCA_032199755.1 Ambrosia artemisiifolia | reverse complement strand
TGACTGAAGCGCCTCGCTTTGGCCTAAGCGAGGCGCTTCAGATGGGAGTTGAAATAGAAAGTTGGGGGGTGCCAATAGACGGACCCAAAAGAAATGGGGTTAAATGCTAGTCATGACACGTTAGTGGGAACGTGGAAGAAGTAGGTTGCAAGATACTTTAGAGCATGTGTAGTGGGGGGCTTTATATATGGAGCCCCCCTTCCTGATTGGTCCATGTGGCTGCTGAGTCAGCATGGAGAGAGAAACTGAAAAAGGGGTGTAGTGGTGGGGCTTTATATATGGAGCCCCTGAATCTGATTGGTCCACGTGGATTTTATTTTTTTTATTCTTTTAACTCAAAATAAATAAAATAAAAGGTAAATAAATATAAAAAAATTACAAATAATATTAAAAAACACACAATTAATATTAAAAAAAAAGTTACAACTAAAATTAAAAAAAATTACAAATAATCTTAAAAAACACACAACTAATATTAAAAAAAAAATTACACACCTCCTAAATTACTTATTTAAACATTACATATTCCTAAATTACTTAATTAAACACATAATATAATCCTAAAAGTCCCAGTCCTCGAGTGTGTAGTACTCGGGGGATAGGTAACGTGAGCTGTCCCGTCCATCGGACCTCGCATCCGATGGGAAGTAGTAGTACTCACGAGGAGGGGTTGGCATGCTCCAGAGGCGCTCCTGCTCCTCAATTTCCCTGAGGGCTTCCAAGTCCTCAGGAGTTGGGTCCCCATATTCACGAGGTGGGGTGGTCTGGTGGTGGTGGGTGGGGGTATTCTGGGGGGTGGGGGTAGGTTGGTGGTAGCGGATGGGGGTATTCTGGGGGGTGGGCATAGGGTGGTGGTAGGGGGTAGTCTGGTTGGTGGGGATAGGTTGCTGGTAGGGGGTAGGAGGAGGAGGGGTGAAGGTCGGTGGTGCGGACAACATCAGTCGGTCCAATTGATAAGTAGCCATGGTATAATCCGCGGCCCAAGCCCATTCTTCATCCGTCCAGGGATCATCCTTCCAGGGATCATCGACTTCAGGATGAGTTGGTGGTGCCGCAGCAGGAGGAGGAGGGGGATTTAGCCAATGTTGTGGAGGAGGAGGAGGAGGAGGAAGAGGAGGTTGTGGAGGAGGAGGAAGAGGAGGTTGTGGAGGAGGATGAGTTGGTAGTCTCCGGGACGGGCCCCGTCCCCGAACCCGTCGAGCGTACTGCCGGACATTAGAAGGTCCGGCAGCTCCTACTTGAAAACCGCCAGTGTTATTCATTGTGTTTAGGATGAGGAAAGGATGAGGAAGAGGGAAGAGGTGTGACTGATATTTGGGAGGAGGGGGTATTTATAGGGTGAGAAAATATGACCGTTTGGGGGGAAAACGTTTGAATTTCAAAATTTGAAATTCAAACGTTTGGGGGGAAAATTTGAATTTCAAACGGTTTGAACAGTAACCGTTTAAAATTCAAATGTTTGAATATAATTTTTTTATATAATCTATTTTTTTTATTAATTTTAATATTATATAATTTATTTTTTTATTATTATTTTATTAAATCTAAATAATTTTCTATTAAAATTATTATTATTAATATTGTTATGTTTATTATTATTATTATTATTAAAAAAAAAACAGGTTGACCGGACCAAGTGCCACGTGGCAGGAGGTGATTGGGTGGCGCCCCACTACGGGTGGCCTTAAAAAGCAGTTAATATTTAATAAAATCTAACACGTGGACTTGGGGAAGATTGAATTTTTGTGGTGTGATTGGAATACTCAATAGTAAATGGGCCTAAAGTCCTAAACCTAGTACAATTATAACCTAATATACATATGCAAATCATATCTTCAATCTTCTAAGGGGCTGCTGACCTGCTGCTGTCGATAATCAACCTGCAAGAAACAAGAATCTGCGATCAGAAAGGTATCTTCTAATTGGCTGCTGACCTGCAAAAGTTTTACTCAATGACCTTCGATTTTTTATGTTATATTTATATTTTGGAATTTGGATGTTCAATAGTATTGAATCAATACTGAATTACTGATTAGTATTGAATTAAAACTGTAAACGCATGTTTTTTAGGCTGCAAAGACAATTTTTCGATATTTATTCATGTATTTGTTGATAATCAATAAGAATCGTTTCTGTCCAGATTATACACATATTTGCTTTTAGTTTTGATCATGTAAATCAGAATATAAACGCATGTTTTTTTAGGCTGCAAACACAATTTTTATTGCAAACATAATAATTATGTTGTTCAGTTTATAAACCAGATTATAAACGCGTATTTATGATTTTTTATCAGGGTCAGAATTGATCTAAATATGTTTGCAATTGCAGCCTTGCGTTGATGTTAAAAAAGCATCAGGGTCAAAATAGATCAAAACTGAGTTCTGAATACTCGATATGTATTTGGTTTCTTAAGTTTGTTTTTTGATTTTTAACAAGCTAAGATGGATCGAAGAAGAATTACGAAGACTGAAGTTTGGGCGGTGTTCGAAAAGTTTACCGATGCGGATGGGAATAAAATGGCAAGATGCAAGAATTGCGCGATAGTGTATGTTGCTGACCCGACTAAATGCGGAATAGCGACATTGCAAAAACATCTTATCAAAAGTCCTGAATGCTTTGGAAAAGATGAAGATGAAGGTAACTAGCAAGCGATTATGGAAAAGATGAAGATGAAGCCTTTTTGTTTTCTATTTGAATTGACATTAGTTGAATTATGTTTATGTCTTCCTATTATGTTTTTATTTTGAAACTATGGTTTTGAATTATGTTTATGTCTTCCTACTGGATGTTGGATGGATTTGAATCTAAGTAACTTAACTTTACAATATCTCTCACTAGAATAAACTCATGTTACCTCATCAACTTGGAATGTTTAACCCCAACTCGCAAACAGTTGACAAAATAAACAGTTTGGTCGGCTTCAATGGTTTATGAGATACAATTCTATTCTCTACTTGTCTTCAAATGTTAACAAAATATACTGATTAAGTTGTTATAGAAAACAAAGGAGGTTAATAGTTACTAATGCATCAAAATTGTTCTTTCATATGTCCATTGGTGATTCAAAACCAGGAAACTCTATATTTTTCTTAACTTGTCATAAATCATATCAAATATTAACCTTATCTAATCAAAAATATTTTCCTGATTTATATAAAGATTCAATAAAAAACACATGACCCATTTAAATTTATAGGAGATAAACATTAGTTAATATCATTTAAATTTTAAGCTTATCAATTTAATCACCCATGACCCATTTAAATTTATAGGAGATAAACAAAATCTTTTCCTGGTTTTGATAAGTATAACCTATTTCCTATTTCTTATTTCCTATTATCCTATATAAGTATAACCTACATCTACAATTATATTGCAATTTGCATCAAAATAAAAAAATATTAAAGTTCTACATACTAACCTACGGCTGTTGGCTGCTGGCTGCTGCTACTCTGCTGCACACTGTCTGCTGTCTGCTGTCTGCTGTCTGCTGTCTGCTACTTTGCTGCACTGTTGACCAGCCTGTTAAGGTAAAAGATTAGATATGCTGCAACTGATATGCTGATGGGTCAATATGGGTTGGGTTGGTACATGTTAACATTAAACGGCTGCTGTAAATTAACAGGTTTAGAAGGCTGCCTGAATGTGTACTAAACTACTTAATATCGAAAACCAGGAAAACATTAAACGGCTGCTGACAGCAGCCTGCTGTTGTTAACATTAAACAGCTGCTGACAGCATCCTGCTGTAATGGGTCAATATGGGTTGGTACTGCTGCACTTGCTGCTGCTGCGCTTCTGTTGTTAACAAAAACAGAACTGGTGCTGCACCTGCACCCCTGCAGTCCTGCACCACGGCTGCACTTGCTGCTGCTGCACACTATATTTTTAAAACACATCACGTCTGATCAGTTATAAGCATACTTATACTTATAGTTTAGGCGTTTCCAAAAAAACGCCTAAACTAATATAGTTTAGGCGTTTAAAAAAAACGCCTAAAACTATATGGTTTAGGCGTTTCAAAATAATCGCCAAAACTATATAGTTTAGGCGTTTCCAAAAAAACGCCTAAACTAATATAGTTTAGGCGTTTAAAAAAAACGCCTAAAACTATATGGTTTAGGCGTTTCAAAATAATCGCCAAAACTATATAGTTTAGGCGTTTCCAAAAAAAACGCCTAAACTAATATAGTTTAGGCGTTTAAAAAAAACGCCTAAAACTATATAGTTTAGGCGTTTCAAAATAATCGCCAAAACTATATAGTTTAGGCGTATCCAAAACTATATAGTTTAGGCGTTATAACTCAGAAAATTCATTTGTTTAGTGAAATCCCTAACATAAAACCCAGAAGCCGTAATGGTACCCTTGAGTAATATCCTACTGACTACAACTATCAGTGACATCTACACATAATTGTGACTTTAGATAAGTATTAAGTAACTACTTAGTTTTGCATGCTAATATAGTGATAATAACGTAATCAATATTGTATGTCATGTTTTGCACTCAGTCCATCAAAAGCTCACGAGACTAGCTTATAAAAGTTTGAATACTAGTTCAAAGGTTGATAATTTATAGCTATCAAATAGATAAATTAAAATAAAGATAGAAATATAAACGCTTATGTAGAAAAAAATCTTTGAATACTTTTGGATAAATGATTACTAAATCATTTGTTTTTGTCACATATCTTTATTTCTAACATTTGTTTTTGTTTTTATTGGTTAAACATAGATGGATTCAACTAATATCGAGAATGTATCAAGCGACGAATCGCACGGAAGCCAAAAGAGGAAGTCACAACATGTTGAAAAAGAAAATCCAAAAAAGAAAACTAAGACCGTTGGTACGAAGAAAACAGGAGGCTCTACTTCTAAAAAAACGGGAAAGACAAAGTCTAATGTTTGGGATGATTTTGAGAAGTTTAAAGACGAGGATGGCAACCAAAGGGCAAGATGCAAGCACTGTTCCAAAGAATTTGCGGCTGACCCGGTAAAAAACGGCACCTCTTCATTAGGTAAACATAGTAAGAGATGTGAAAAACACCCTGATTACTTGAAAAACCAAAGCAATATATTTCTCAAAAAAAATGATGGTGAGGACGGGACTTGTGAGGTAAAATCTTGGAAATATTGTGAGAAAGCAAGTAGAAAAGCCATAGCTGAGATGGTTATTATAGATGAGCAACCGTTTTCATCTGTTGAACGTGAAGGATTTAGAAGGGTTATACAAAGCTTTAGTCCTAACTTTAAGATGCCTAGTAGGTTTACCATTGCTAGGGAAGTGGTTGAAATATTTTTAGAGGAAAAAGCTAAGCTTAAATCTTTCTTTGCAAAGAGTAGCAAACGAGTGTGCCTAACCACAGATACCTGGACCTCAAACCAGAAAATGAACTATATGTGTGTAACTTGTCATTTTATTGATGACAATTGGGTGTTACATAAAAGAATCATTAACTTTAAGCAAATATTTAGCCACAAAGGAGATGATATAGGTAGGGCCCTGCTTAAGTGTCTAAAAGAATGGGATATTGAAAATGTGTTGACCATTACAGCAGATAATGCTTCGGCTAATGATGTTGCTTTAGAGTTTGTGAAAAGTAGGTTAAAAGGCCTCTTGTTAGACGGGAGATATTTACACATCCGATGTATGGCCCACATTATCAATTTAATTGTGAAAGATGGATTAAAAGAAGGGTCCAGTAGTATAGATCGTATCAGGGACGCGATTCGCTATATTAGATTATCTCCTCAGAGGTTGGACACGTTTAAAAAGTGTGTCAAGACAGAAAAGCTCGAAAGCAAGGCATTACTCAGTGTAGATATGCCTACTAGATGGAACTCCACATGGGAGATGTTGGACAAGGCTGAAAAGTTAGAGAAGGCGTTTTACAAGTATGATTTGGTGGACAAGAGTTATAGAAATGATTTGGGTGGAAATTGTCCAACAATGGCAGACTTTGATTACGCGAGAGAATTAGCAGGTGTGTTAGAATTGTTTCAGCGTAAAACCACCAACGCCTCTGCTTCAAAATCTGTGACTGCTAACTTATTCTTTAATGATATTATGGGGATAGACAAGCATCTAAGGAAATTGATAGCTGCGACGAGTAGTAGAGTTATGGGTACTATGATGCTTGCGAAGTTTGACAGGTACTGGAGGAATTTGCCGAATGGCAAAAGTTTTAATTACATTATGTATTTTGCAGCTATTTTAGATCCTAGATTGAAGATGCGTGTGATTAAATTTGGTTTTACAAGAATATTAAAAGCTGAACAGAAAGAAGATGAGACAGAAAATGATATTCAGAAAAAGGTTAAAATTATTGTTGACAGTATAATGGGCGAACTGAAGTTGGTGTTTAAAGACTATGAATCAAAAAGTGAAACCCAAAGTTCAGATAAAGTTTCACAAAGTCAGAGGAACTTTGAACAAGATGCACAAGACGATGATGACTTTTTAACGAAATTTAAAGCGGATGGTGGTTCTTCCTCATATGCCACTAAATCAGAACTGGATAGGTACCTTGAGGACGCTGAGGAGAACAGTTATCAGGGATTCAATATTCTAGATTGGTGGAAGGCTGCATCTTCAAAATATCCAATTTTAGCACAAATGGCAAAAGGTATGTTTAATAGTTTACGTATATTACTTATAAGTATGATACCTTTAGCCAATTAACTTGTTATCCATTATTATTATCCTAGATATTTTGGCTATCCCGGTCTCCAGTGTTGCTTCAGAGGAAGCTTTTAGCACAGGCGGAAGAGTTGTCGAAACTTATCGAACTTCTTTGTCACCCCCGGTTGTAGAGTCACTAATATGTTCAGAGGACTGGATTCGTGCCTCTGCTAAGAAGATAAACTTTAACGAAGACCCAACAGAATTTGATGACATTGGAAAAGGTATTTTTACATACACATCTTTAAGTCGTGTTATGTGTGTTTTATTTATTGTTGTAATTTTTTTTGTAGAAATATATGATAAGGTTGATCCGGATACTGAATGTGGAGCTTGATTAAGCGGTGCTTGCGGATGAATGTTGAAAAGTTGAAGTCAAGCAAGTTTTTTGGTCGTTTTGTTTACTTGTTTCGATACTTGGTTTATTACTTTGTTTCGTACTTTCTTTTTTATTTCTTACTTTCTTGATACGTATGAACTATGAACGATCTTTTGGTTTTCTAATTTATTTCTTACAAATGTTTTAGTTTTTTCACTTAGGCATTCTATCGAGCACTTGGTGTGCAAACATATTCTACATACCAATCAAACACAAACAAACACAATCTAACCAACTAATTAGCAAACAACACACAAAATCAATATAAAAACTTAAAAATTACACACTAACCTGCAGCCAGATCAGTGGTTTCGAAGTTTCTTTGTGTCCAAACATATTCTATAGCGTGATTAAGTTTCTTGGTGTGCAAACATATAATGTTTCGAAGTTGCTGTTGGTTTTTGGGCATGTTATTTGTTCCCCCAATCGAAGTTGGTGTTAAAACTGATCTCTCATAACTTCATAAGTCTGCAACAACTCAAGAACAAGAGCCTTCAATTCGGGTAGGGTTTGGACCGATGGACCGACTAGAACCGGGTAACACCGAACCGAAGACCGGACCTGTGATTAGGGTCTGACATCGGTTTTCATATTATGTGGGTTTCGGGTTCGGGTCGGGTCGGGTTTGGGTCGGGTCGGGTTTGGACCGATGCTCACCCCTAGTTGAGCCATCACTATTTCCATTCATATTTCCTAATCATTGTTCAAACACATTCACTTTAAAATATAGTATAATATAATAATACTAAACTTACTGTTCAAATAAGTTGGTACATTATTATAGTTTAATACAATATTAAACCCAAATTAGATAACCAAATCCTAATTTAAATAAAATACTAATACTTATCTAAACCTATTAGCATTATCTTGAACCCACTTAACTCCAAATAGGGTTACTCCTTCACAAACAGGGTTAAGTCCTTTACCAAAACATTATTATCCACGTGATATAAAAATGAGCGAGAGAGAGAGAGAGAGAGAGCGATAGTGAGAGAGAGAGAAACGTTGAGAGAGAGAATGCGAGCGAGAGAGCGTCTGAGGAACATGGCAACACAGACAATGAAGAGAGTTGGGAACTTCCACGACGACGCAGGCGAGCTCAACCGAATGTGCAATCACACCAGTACGTCGAAAACGAGAGAACAACCTCCTTCTTCGTCACCAACCTTCCCTCGTGGTGTTCTTTGGAAGACCTTTGGAGAACCTTCAAACCTTTGGGCAACATGGTGGACGCTTTCCTCCCGAAAAGAAAAGATAAGTTGGGTCGGTATTTTGGTTTTGTTAGGTTTGAAGATATCCTGGATGGAACTGAAATGGCAGCAAATCTCAGCCAAACTGTTTTGGGGAAAAAACGTATTATCGTCAATATAGCAAAGTTTGGCAAGAATGACAAGAAACCCACCCCCTCCCATGCACCACCTAGAACCTTTTACCCTCCCCACCCTCACCCGCCACCTCCACCTCCTCCCTTCAACCTCCGGCCTCCTACTAAAACCTGGACTCCTAACATGAGCCAATCCTTTCGGGCCGTCACCACTGGCATCCCTGACCCCCTACCTCCTACCCTAACGGTTCACCTCCCCACCCGTCCTCCACCGGAATCCTTTTCCTGGAAAACGATCACTCTCATTGGTAAGTGTTGGATCAGTGGCTGTTTATATGAACACTTATGTGTTTATCAGATTTATATATGAGTTTTTAAGCAGCGGAAATACAAGTGTTCAAAGGTCTAAAAGATCACTTTGATGAGGAGTTATTACTCCCCCTTGACTGAACAATAAATGAGAAACAATAAATGATCTAAGTATAAAGCAGTAATAGCAGTTTATGTTTCTCAGATGTGAAGTGGAAATTATAAGTTTAAAGCCCGAAGGATTTCAATATTAGTTCAAAGATATTACACAAAATCACATATTGAAATAGATGAACAAACTCATCTATTTATAGACTAATGTACTAAACTGTAGTCTGAAGTAATCTAAGATATTTAACAAAGATATTATGCTAAGATAAGGTTACTACAGTCTGTACATTGAAACTTGAAATCAAGACTTTAACAAAACAATATAATAGTAAAACTGCTGATCTTCAGTCGGTTAGAAGCTTCTGAGTGAAAGTGCTGATGAGTGACAAACTGCTGATGAGCAGTTTGTCTTCAGTAGTTCTTCAGTGAAATGTCTGGTTAGACTTCAGAACTTCTGATGAGTTTACTCTTCAGTACTTTGTGTTTGTTCTTCAGTACTTCTTCATTTTGTTCTTCAGCAGTTCTATACTTAGGCAGATATGGAATAGACTAAGGTTATCAAAAGGTGGTTTCGTCAATCCTCTTCGTCCCAACAATCTCCCCCTGGATTGATGAAGCCAAAACCTTATCTATCCTTTATTGTTGTCCTTTTCTCTCTTCTAGCATCCTCCAGATCTCTGCTGTCATCCGGGTGGTAAGAGTACATCTTTGTTGCTCAGTGAGAGGACCAAGTTCAGGTGTTAAATGTTGAATGGTGAGAAGGTCTTTGGATGATAAAACACTCAACTCCTTTGAGTTTCTATAGACCTTACTTGAACGGTCTCTCCTGGTCACAAGTACTGAGTTGGATTCAGTAAATGACCATTTTACAATGTTTACCTTTGACCTGTCAAAGTCAGAGGCATAGGAAACCAAGCCTGTTTCCTTAGGTTGACCTGATTGAGGAATGTCTTCTATTTCAGTGACTCTCAGGTGAGATTCTTGACTTCCTTGTAATTCAGCAGCACCTTGGATTGGCATGTTGGGCAGGTGATGCTCTGTAACAACCCTTGTATGTGTTTCTTCTTGGATGGATTGTTGTAACTGATAAGCATAGGTAGCCTTGTCTCTGAATTGGGTCAAGATGGGTTTCTCTTCAACATCAAAATCACCATGTACCAACTGATCTCTTTCTAACAGAATCATTTTGAAGTCAGTCTTGACAATGGGATCTCCATCTGCTTTTCTTTTGGTGGCTGGCCTTCTTAATGTACCAGATGGTCTTTTGACAATAGAAGTTGTTTGGACTTCTTGGCTTTCAAATCTTTCTGGTTCAGCAACTTTCTTTGCTTTGAATTTCTTGTAAGCCTCATAGAGAGTTTGTTCTTTCCATTTGCTGATTGAGGCTTTTGAACCATAGCCATTTGCCACTAATTCTTCAATCACTTCAGCTCTTTTGGCTTTCCTCTCATTTTCAGTTGCTATTCTATCAGATAGCATCTGTGCTCTTCTTGTCAGTTCTTGTGTTGAGAGTCTTTTGAGGGCCACTTGCTTTGATTTGGAGTTCTTTGTAATGAATGCTATAAGCTGTGCTCTTTTGTCTTCTTCAGCAGCAGCTTCAAGTGCTCTCTCTTCAGCCTCAAGCTCATCAAGTTTCTCTTGGTACTTGATCAGTTTTTCTTCAAAGCTCAAGTCTTCTCTAGTTTCTAGGCTGTTCCATACTCTGTCTTCTTTTGCCTTTTTAGCAGCTTCTTTCAAACTCTTCTCTAATAAGTCTTTCGACATGCTGATGGGAGTAGGGTTTAAAACAGCTGTGGAAGTTGTTGTAGGCAAAGGAGTGGGAGCAGGTTCTTTTTCAGTTGCCTTAGGAACTTCTGATGATGGTTTAGGAGGTAAAACTGCTGATGTGGTAGGTTTGGTCACAACTGCTGAAGGATTGTCTTCAGTAGTTTGAGAAATGTAATCAGTAGTTCCCTCTGATGCCTTAGATAACTTGAACTCTGGTGCTACTTCTTTTCCTGGTCTTTGTGTTGGTCTATCAGCTTCTTGATCAGGATTTTGTCTTTGTGTAGCATCTGTTGGTTCCTTAATCATCTCCCCCTTTTTGGCTTCATCCACTTCTGGAAGCCTAATAGAATGAGATGTTGCAGCAGACAACCTTGCCAGTTGATCTTGTGTTTCATCCATCTTCTTGTTCAACTCAGCAAGTCTCGAGTTGATCAACCCAAACTGATTGTTAGCTTTTAACTCCCAAGCAGTTGTGAAGGGTTTGAGTTGATCAGTTATAATTTGTTTGAGTGCCTGATACAGGGGACCATCTGGGCTGCATAGTTGGTTCAGATCTATGCTTGTGAGCCCAGTGAATTGGGTAGGTTGTTTTAGTGAAGGGGTGCTTTTTGGGTGATCTTCAGATTGCTCTGAAGATGCCAGTTGTGGGGATTTTTGGGCTAACTGGTCTTTAACCTGATCTTTGGTGACCAGCTTCTTGAGCTTGGAGACCTTAGATGCAGGACCTTCAATGTCAACCGTCAATTCAGTTTGTGGAATTTTTGATTCATCAACCAACTTAATGGAATCATCTGAATCCCTGATAGTGTCCTCAGAGAGGGCAGGATCAGTTATATCATGAGCTGGACCCAAACCAGTAGTCTCATGAACCTCTTTGTTTTGGTTCTGAGGTTTTCCTACCTCTGGCCTTAGGCCTTCATCAGTAGTTGCCAAATTTGAGGTCTTAGCTATGTTACTTCTGTCCTCAGGTTCACCACTGGGTGATAAGTGAGTAGTAGCAGCCTCAAAAGTATCAAAAGTTTGTAAGTTTGGGCTTACAAACTCTTGTTCATCCTCATCTCTCTGTGTTGGGCTAAAGAGATCCACATTCATGTCAACTTCTGAAGGCATCTCCCCAATTTGATGTGTTGTAAGGGGAGTGACATGTGGTGAATGGGTTCCTTTAAGTCCTGAGAGAAGTTGGGCAATTTCTATTGTTGTATGTGAGGGTTCAGGTTCAGTAGTTATTATGGGTTGGTGTTCAGGAGTTTGGGTGGGTTCAGGAATGGTTTCAGCAGTTTCAAAGGCAGGGTCAACAGTTATTGGTTTCTTAAATCTTTTTCTTTGGAAAATAACTGTGACTGGTTTTCTTTTTGGTGGTGGAGAAGGAGTGTGCTGAGAGGATGTTTCAGCCACTTCCTTTTCAAGTGCAGATTGCACATCAGTAGTTTCAGGTTTCTCCACTTCCTGAACTTTCTTTTTCAGTGACTTGGTTGTTTTTGGTTTTTGTTGTTTAGGCTGTTTAGTTTTCTTTTTAGGTTTGGAAGATGTGGGTTCCTTGGGGATGGGTTGTTCTTCCCCTTGGTCATCTTCTAGCAAAAGTGCTGGTTTGTTGTGCCTAGAGAATACTTGAGCAGTTAAAGGATTTAAAGTTGTTGTTTCTCCCTCAAGTACTCCCTCTCCAAGTTCTTTTATTATGCACTGCATAACAAACCTTGGATACAACAAAAATTTCTTTTTATCATTTTCATGATGTAAAACCAGTTCATTGAAAAACAGTTTTGATGCCTTGAAAGAAGTTTCATTTATGATGGAATGAAAAATAGGTTGAAAGGTTGAAGGCATCTGATCTATTGACCCAGTTTTTGGACTAAGACACATAATAATATAATGAAATAACAGTTTATATTGTGGGTCAAAATATTTTTTGTAAACTGTTGCTTGTGCCAAAGTACCTTGATAGCCACACTCTGTCATGGTCAGATGAATATCTGAGGTTGGAATATGCTCAGGTGCCTCAGAATCCTTCAAACCAAGCCTGATGCTTAGTGTTTCTGGTGAGATGGCCATCAGTTTCCCTTTTATGGAAGATTTGAGGGAAATCACTTCATTATTCACCTTCACCGTCTCTGAATTTGCCCAGAACTCATTAAGAGTTTCTTCATGAATGGGTGGATCAATGGTGAAAGCATCATAATATTGGGATTTCATGATGAGATCAAGTATCTCATCATACTGGGACCAGGCTTCATCTTTAACAAAGTAGCCTCTTTGGTTGTGTCCCTGTTTTAACACGAGAGCCATGGATGTTTTTGATCGAACAGTGATTTTTAGGTTAGAGAAGGGGTTTTGCTTTGAATTTGAGAGAGAAAGAGGGAATTTTGCTTTTTGAATGGATAAGTGTTGGAACAGGGTATTTATCAGAAGTTTTTAACCGACTAGGTCAAACTTCTGACGAGTGAAAAGTCTGTTTTACCCTTCTAGTCAAACTGCTGAAGAAGAAAGGTTTCTTCATCAGTGGTTTTAGTTATCTCATCAGCAGTTTTAACTGCTGATGCAGATGACTTTTAAAACACTTTTCTAACTTCTGATTTTCATCAGTAGTTATATCCATTTTGAAAATATCCCATTTTGATGTTTATCAGTAGTTTTCAAAATTTGTTCATCAGAACTTTCTCTTTTCTCAAATTTTTGGTCTTCAGAGGTTTGTGACAGATAAGTATGTAAGTGAAAAATAAAATATGTGCAGAATTAAAAAGTGAAACACTTACAGACTTTCTTCTAAGTTTAACATCCCAAGCATGGATACTAACCTCTGAAAAGTTGTTGAATCAAGGGGTTTGGTGAAAATGTCAGCTATTTGATTAGCTGTTGTGACATGCTTCACCTCAATCTTGCCTTTTTCATAGCAATCTCTTATGAAATGATACCTGATTTCAATGTGTTTAGTTTTTGAAAACTGAACAGGATTTTGAATGATGCTAATGGCAGATTTGCTGTCTACTAAAAGTGGGGTCTTGGTCTCTTTGATTCCATAATCAAGCAGTTGATATTGGAGCCATTGTATCTGTGAAGTACAGCTTGCAGCAGCAATGTATTCAGCTTCAGCTGTTGAAGTTGCCACAGATGTTTGTTTCTTTGATTGCCAGGACACCAGACAGTTTCCTAAGAATTGACAACCACCAGATGTTGATTTTCTTGACATTTTGCAGCCTGCATAGTCACTATCTGAAAAAGCAGTTAACTTGGTATTGCTTGAAGCAGGATACCAAATCCCTAAAGTAGGAGTTCCTTTCAGATATCTGAAGATTCTTTTGACTGCAATTAGATGAGATTCTCTTGGTGCAGATTGGTATCTAGCACAGACACAAGTTGAAAACATGATATCTGGTCTAGAAGCAGTTAGATATAAAAGAGAACCTATCATACATCTATACATGGTTTGATCAATGTGTTTCCCTTGATCATCTGGTTCAACTTGTGTGATTGGTGTCATGGGAGTGGAACATGTTTTACAGTCTTGTAAAGAAAATTTGTTCAATAATTCTTTAACATATTTTGATTGATGTATAAATGTTCCATTTGACTGTTGCTTGATTTGCAGTCCCAAAAAGTACTGCAATTCTCCCATTGTACTCATTTCAAATTTTGATTGCATGAGTTTCTTAAATTCTTCACACAGTTTTGAATTTGTTGAACCAAAAATGATATCATCAACATATATTTGAACAAGTAAGACATGATTTCCAACATGTTTTATAAAAAGAGTTTTATCAATGGATCCCCTTGAGAAGTGATTCTTAAGCAAAAAGTTTGAAAGTGTTTCATACCAGGCTCTTGGAGCCTGTTTTAGCCCATAAAGAGCTTTGTCAAGTCTGTAAACCCAATCAGGATGAGAAGGATCCTCAAACCCTGGAGGTTGACAGACATACACTTCCTCTTTTATTTTTCCATACAAAAATGCACTTTTGACATCCATTTGATAAACTTTAATGTTGTTGGAAATTGCATAAGCTAAAAATAACCTGATAGCTTCAAGTCTTGCAACTGGTGCAAAGGTTTCATCATAATCAATTCCTTCCTCTTGGGAATAACCTTGTACCACTAGTCTTGCTTTGTTCTTGATTATCATACCAGCCTCATCTGATTTGTTTCTGAAGACCCATCTTGTTCCAATTGGTTGCTTGTTTTCAGGTAAGGGATAGATTTCCCAAACCTGTTGTTTCTTAAATTGAAGCAACTCTTCTTGCATTGCTTGCACCCAATTGTTGTCTTTGAGGGCTTCTTGATACTTCTTTGGTTCCAACTGAGAGATGAATGCTGAGAATAAGCAAAAGTTGGAAAGCTGGTTTCTTGTAAGTACCCCTGATGCAATATCACCCATGATTTGTTCCAATGGATGATCCTTGTGTTCAATCAGTTGTTGTAAACCTGTACTGGATGATGGCTCTACAGGTTCTTCAAATAAACCACTGAGATTGATAATATCTGGTTCAGCTGTTATTTGAACTTCAGGAGTTTTAGGTTCAGCTGAATCAGTAGTTTCAAAATGTTCATCAGTAGTTCCTGAAGTAGAAGCTATTGAAACTTCTGAAGGTTTAATAGTTGATCTTCTGACTGTGTTTGGAGTCCATGGTGCAGGACTATCATCTTCAAATCCTTGAAAACCATTTTGAGGAGGTTTGGATGATTCAACAGTCTTTTCAGGTCCGAAATGAAAACTGTCAAGATCAAATAATTCAGCAGGATCTGCTGGAATAAGAATGTGTTTTGATTCATTGAACTTGACATTCAGTGTTTCTTCCACTATCTTGGTTCTTGAATTGAAAACTTTGTAAGCTTTTCTCAAAGGAGAATAACCAAGAAAATAACCTGTGTCAACCTTTGCAGCAAACTTAGAGATAGAGTCTTTGATGTTGAGGATAAAACATTGACATCCAAAAGCCCTGAAGAAGGAGATAAGGGGCTTAATGCCATGAAGAATTTCATAGGCAGTCTTGGTATGTCTCTTGTTGATAAGAACTCTATTCTGAACATAACATGCAGTGTTGACTGCTTCAGCCCAAAAATACAAAGGTAGGCCTGAATCAGCTAACATTGTTCTGGCTGCTTCAATTAATGTTCTGTTCTTTCTTTCTACCACACCATTTTGTTCAGGAGTTCTGGGAATGCTGAACTGTCTAACAATCCCTTTAGACAGACAGAATTCATCCAGAGTTTTGTTCCTGAACTCTGTCCCATTGTCACTCCTGATGACTTTGACAGATAGAGAGTATTGCTTCTCTACTTGTAGAATAAAGAACTTGATGATCTCAGCTGCCTCATCCTTGGAATATAAGAAGAAGACCCATGTGAATCTTGAGTAGTCATCAATGATGACCAAGCAGTACTTCTTCTTACCAAGGCTCATAATCTTGACTGGTCCAAATAAGTCCATATGGAGTAGTTGAAGACATGCAGTTGTTTTTGATTCTTCAATAGACTTATAAGAGGACTTATGCTGTTTACCTTTAAGACAGGAAACACAGTGTTCTTTGCACTGATATTCCTTCAAAGGTAGACCTCTGACCAAGCCCATTTTTGTGACTTTATTGATGGTTTTAAAGTTCACATGGCCAAGTCTCCTATGCCAGAGATCATTTTCTGAAGTTGATGCCTTTGAGAAGAAACAGGCAGTCTTGTTCAATACTTTGTCTTTTTCAATGTCCACTGCATAGACATTGCCACATCTTTTGGCAATCAGCAAAGTATGATCTTCAATGATCTTCTCTATCAACTTCTGGCCTTCTGGTGATATGATCTTGCATGCTGTCTTTGTGAAAAAGGAAGAATATCCTTTGTCACACATTTGAGAGACACTCAGCAAGTTGTACTCAAGGTTTTCAACCAGATTGACCTTGTCAAACTGCATTTTGCCTGAGGATACATTGCCATATCCTAGCACATATCCCTTGGCATTGTTCCCAAAGGACACAGATCCTTCTCTTTGACTGATAAAATTGTTTATCAGGTATCTGCATCCAGTCATGTGCATTGAGCCTCCACTATCCACATACCATATGCTATTCAAACCTCTGGAGACTCTCTGCACAAGATAGCAAATTAGTTAGTTTTGGCAACCCAAGCCAGTTTGGCTTTGGGTTTGCTCTTGAGAACAGGTGCAGCTTGTTGTGGACCAATTTTAGTAATCCATGTCTTTTTGGCAATGGATTTGTCATTAAGAACAATGGTGGGTTCTTTTTGGTTTCCACCATCAACTTTGGTCATCAGAAGTTTGACCAGGTTTATCAAATCTTTAACTTCAGCAGTTGGTGAATCTGCTGATGGGTTAGGTGAAACTTCTGAAATTGAACTTTGAGAAGATGACCTTTGTTGAGATAAAGGCTTCTTCTTAGAAAGGGTTTTGTTTGATTGTTGTTTGTTGGGAAAAAAGGTATTTTGAAAATTTTGTTTTATCTGTTTTCCCACAATCAGTTGTTGTCTTTGTTTATTTAACTGATTTACCTTTCTAAATTTACAAAGTTCAGTTATGTGGTTAAACAGACCACATATTTCACATGCTTTTGCCTTCTCTTTCCTTTTAGATAGATCAAGAGAACTGGAAGGCATTTTACTGACAAAATCTGATTTTTGAAATAGGTCATCAGCAGTTTTCAGGGTCTCAACTCCTGATGTAGTTGAAACTGCTGATGGCTTATTGTCAGTAGTTTTAACTTCTGCAGTACTTCCCTTTTTGAGGAAGTTCTGATGGTAGGATGTGCATTCCTCCATATCAGAAGTTTGAATCAATTTCTTCCCATCATTATCAGTTTTGTGGGTGAAATCTGTTGGTGATTCAGTGTGGGTATATCCAATGCCAAACTTAACATTGGCTGCAGTTTGTTTGTTAAGTAACATTTGATACCCTTTACAAGACTCAACCCATTTTTCACAATCAACCTTGGTGTCAGCAAGCTCTTGTCTGACTTTTCCTAGGCTGTCTATCATGGTTTTAATTTGTGCTTCTGTTTCAATGGATTTATCATTTAGTTTGGAAATTTCTTTGTTTTTCAACATAACTTTTCTTTCCAAATCACACTTCATTTGTGTGTATTTTCTTTCCATGTCATTGGATTTGCCTTGTAAATGCACATTGGTTTCTCTAATTAAAGCAAATGATTCTTTGCAAGATTTAGTGCAAAGCTTTAACAGAGATTGTTGTGATACCTGTGTGAGAGCAGAATTTGAAGAGTATCCTTCAAAGGCCATTAAGGCAAAATTCTTTCTGCCATTATCAGGTTCTCCCCAGTTGACATCATAGACCTTATTGTCTGCATCCTGACTGCATTCTGATGTGTCATAAGGAAGACTGCTCCAATCAACATACCCTGAGGTAAATAAGCTTTGTTGCTGAGGGGGTTGTTGAGTTTGTGCAGGAAGTTGAGCAGTTGGAAATGGAGGCATAAGCTGCTGTTGTTGTTGAGCAGGCATCTGTACATATTGTACTTGTGGCACATATTGGACATTTGGAGCTTGTGCCTGTACAAAATGAGCACTCCCATTAGTTCCATTATTCCTATTATATGAGGGGTTATATTGATTTCCAGAGGACATTGGTTGGTTATAGCTAGAGCTTCTACACTCTCTAGCAAAGTGTCCCAACTTCTGACACTTATGACATCTCAATTTAGATTTGTCAAAACCAACTTTTGTTGAATTGTTTAGTCCTGGAAATTTCCTTCCTGACCTTTTGTAAAATTTGTTAGTTTTTAAGCTTAACAAGGCCAGTTGGTGCAATATTTCCATTTCTTCTAAGTCATCACTGCTAAAGTATTTTAAATCATCCATGATGAAACACATGTTGTCAGCAGTTTGACTTAGTTCTTCATTGTCATAAGCTGGGAAAGATCCATCTGATGAGATCCCAGCTGTTATGTCAATGTGGTCAAAAGAACCAAAATTATTAGAACAGGATGGTGAGTCATGTCCTAACAAGGCTGTGCTACCCGGAGTATAGTCATCAGCAGTTTTACCAGATTCTTGCAGCTTTTTCTTTTGATTGATTTCTCTTTCAAAAGTTAATAATTTACCATGTAACCTAGTTAGGTTCAAGGTGTTAAAATCTGAACTGGTTCTGAGGACTATTGAGTAAGTTTCCCATTTTGAAGGTAAAGACCTTAAAAATCTATGCAACATAGACTCAGTTGTATAGGTCTGATTGTTTATTTTTAACTCAGAGATGAGTGAAGAAAATCTTTCAAACTGTTGAGTTAAAGTTTCACCCTCTATGTGAGTAAAAGTTTCATATTGTTGAGCCAGTATTTCTCTGATGTTGGCTATCACCTCAGCAGTTCCTGCAAACTGCTCTTTTAGGCAGTCCCACAGCTCTTTGGCACTTTCACAGTGTAAAAGGCCAGCATAAATTTCGTTTGGGAGAGCCATAGCCAACATGGAGAAAGCTTTTGCATCAAGCTCAAACTTTAGGAAATCTTCCTCCGTGTATTCTTTTGGATCCTTTGGTCTTTCAGTCTTACCCTCTGGATCAGTAACAACTGGTTTGTGAGGTCCAAAAACTACAGACCTCCAACATCCAATGTTTGTTTGAGAAATAGTATGTGCCAACCTTTTAGACCATATGTTATATTCATTTCTGACTAACATAGGAGGTTTGTTGGCAGATCCAGTATTGTAGGGATCCATTTTTAAGAAGTTTGGATTTGTCAATACTTTCTTAAAGTGATGGATTTAAAAAGTGAGCCTTTTATCCTTTTTATTGAATATCAATATTGAGCCTGTGTCTGAATCTCAATTTGTTAGATTGATTTTGATCAGATTAACCAGACGCTCTGATACCAATTGTTGGATCAGTGGCTGTTTATATGAACACTTATGTGTTTATCAGATTTATATATGAGTTTTTAAGCAGCGGAAATACAAGTGTTCAAAGGTCTAAAAGATCACTTTGATGAGGAGTTATTACTCCCCCTTGACTGAACAATAAATGAGAAACAATAAATGATCTAAGTATAAAGCAGTAATAGCAGTTTATGTTTCTCAGATGTGAAGTGGAAATTATAAGTTTAAAGCCCGAAGGATTTCAATATTAGTTCAAAGATATTACACAAAATCACATATTGAAATAGATGAACAAACTCATCTATTTATAGACTAATGTACTAAACTGTAGTCTGAAGTAATCTAAGATATTTAACAAAGATATTATGCTAAGATAAGGTTACTACAGTCTGTACATTGAAACTTGAAATCAAGACTTTAACAAAACAATATAATAGTAAAACTGCTGATCTTCAGTCGGTTAGAAGCTTCTGAGTGAAAGTGCTGATGAGTGACAAACTGCTGATGAGCAGTTTGTCTTCAGTAGTTCTTCAGTGAAATGTCTGGTTAGACTTCAGAACTTCTGATGAGTTTACTCTTCAGTACTTTGTGTTTGTTCCTCAGTACTTCTTCATTTTGTTCTTCAGCAGTTCTATACTTAGGCAGATATGGAATAGACTAAGGTTATCAAAAGGTGGTTTCGTCAATCCTCTTCGTCCCAACAGTAAGGCTTTGGACCTTAACAAGCTAGCATGTATGGAACAATTTCTTTCCTTGGCTGACTCAGACAGAGTGACTATCTGTTATGTTGGAGGATTAAATGTCCTTTTGTCCTTCCAAAACTCCCAGCATGTTCGAGAGTTTATATCCGCCAAGTCTGAACTTTGGAAGCATTGGTTTTCGTCCCTGGATATCTGGAACGGGCAAGATATCAAATTCGAAAGGGTTGCTTGGTTAAAAATCATGGGTGTTCCTTTGCAATTTTGGGACAAAACGATGATGAATTCTATTGGTGGAAAGTTTGGTGAAGTAGTTCATGAATCGCAGGCCACAATACATGATGGAAATTTATCTTTTGAAAATGTTGGAATTCTTGTCCAACATGGAAACATAATCGAAGGAGAAATTCAAGTTACATGCCACAACCAAATCTTTTCAGCCTGGGTTCAGGAAGTTGATCATATGTGGGTTCCGGACTTCTGTTCATCTAAAGATTACGTAACCAACATCTTTGATCAGGTAAGGATTTGTAACCCGGAGACCAGCAAGTCAGTAAATCTGAATGGTTCGGACACGACAATGTCGGATCAGGAAGTTGAGGAAGGTGAAATTATTCCGGTTTCACCGAGAAAAGATACAACACCGGCAAAAGAAGCGTCGCCGGATAACTTAGAACCGGCCGGTGACTTGAACCAATCGGAAATTCAAACTTTGGATATTGAAAAGGCCGACTCTTCGGTTCCAGCGATTAGTAACGTAACTTGCATGAATGGGAATAACGAGGGCTGCATGAACACGAATTCCAAGGAAAGTCTTATTTGCAATAATAATTCATTTAATGGGGGTGGGTCCATATTAGACACTTCTTTATTTTCTGCTGGTATATCCCCTCCCAGGGTTAATGGGCTGCCCAGCCGAAAAAGGCCCAGGTTGGACTCACCTTCACTCGTGGACCCTTTTGTTGACCCACCTTCTACCTTTGAGCCCAATCTTTCTTCTCCTACCCAATCCTCTCCCTCTCCCCTGGTACCTTTGAAACACAAATCCCCTGCACTTTCTTGTCCTCCCCTCAATCGAGTTTCTTCCAGGAAAGCCGTCCGCTCGTTCCATTCCCCCTCCCCTTCCTCTTCCTTTTCCTTCGCTCCCATCCCTGACCTTCCCCCTATTCCGGTCACTCCACCCTCTATTCCCAATAATATTTTCCTGTTCTCATCCGGCTCCCCACCAACTGATCCTGCCCCCCCTCCCCCTCCCTTTCCGAAGCCTTAGCTACCTCCAAGCTGGGTAATGCTCTTGGTATCTCAACTTCTGGTTTCGTAACTCAATTGGAGAGCTCCATCAGGGATGAAGGTGTACACCATGATCCCCAATGATTTTCCTATCTTACAATGTCCGTGGGATCGGGGAGGACCCAAAAATGCTCTCCATTGGCGATACTTTACGGGAACACAAAGCAAATTTCGTTGCTATTCAGGAAACCATGAGAAGTGATGGATCGAAAATTCAAGTGCACAAGATTTGGGGAAAACGCCCTATGGCCTCTGATTGGGTAAACGCGGAAGGTACATCGGGAGGCCTGCCATGCATCTGGGATCCAGGTTATTTTAACTGTACCCTCTCTTTTAAGAATCGCCATGTGCTTATATTGATCGGTTGGATCCCTCAACATGGGATCTCGATTCATATTGCAAATGTTTACGCCCCTCAAGGGCTCAATGCAAAGAAAGAACTATGGGATTTCATAACGGAACAGATTGAAAGCCATCCAGGATTCTGGATCCTATTAGGAGATTTTAATGCGGTGCGTTATCCGGATGAGCGCCTCAACTCGAATTTTAATCCAGCATGTGCCCAAACGTTTAACGCATTCATCGAAGATAATGGTTTACTTGAATATACAATGGGGGGGTCGTAAGTTCACGCGCATGTCTGGGAAAAAACTTAGCAAAATTGATCGGGTTTTGGTGTCGCAAAACTTCTGGGATAAATGGCCAAATGCGACACTCACGGCTCATCCGAGGAAAGATTCTGATCACAGCCCCCTCACCCTATCCACTGAGGACATCTCCTTCGGCCCCACACCCTTTCATTTCTTCAACTCATGGTTGAAGACTCCTGGCTTCCATGAGATGATTATTAATGCATTGGCGGACCAACTGTTCTCGGGCAAAAGTGATGAGATTTTGGCTAGCAAATTGAAGTTCATCAAAGACACTATTAAAAAATGGCTGTCCCTGGAGAAAGAAAAGAAAAAACAGAAGCGTCTTGAATGTGAAAAAAGACTATACCAATTTGATGAAATTGTGGAACAAAGGCCTTTGACAGATTTAGAAAAGAATGAATGGGGTAATGCGAAGCAAGAATGGGAATTAATCAAAACAGAAGTTGCCGAAGACATCAAGCAAAAATCTAGAATTAAGTGGGCGCTAGACGGAGACGAGAACACCAGCTTCTTTCACGGAATGGTGAATTTCAATCATAATAGCAAGCGGATAAATGGGTTCCTCGTCAACGAAGAATGGTGTTCTGATCCAATTAAAATGAAATGGGAGGCAAGGAAATTCTTCGCAACCAAATACAGTGAGCGCTTGTTTCACAGGCTGTCCTTTATTTGTCCCAACATCAACCGTATTCAGCCTTTGGCCGCAGCTGAAATTACTCGGCCCTTCTCCATTGATGAAATTAAATCGGCCATTTGGGAGTGTGAAAGTGACAAGGCGCCCGGGCCGGACGGCTTCAACTTCGGCTTTTTTAAACACTTCTGGGAGCTACTAAAAAATGACATCGTCAAGGTGCTTGATGATTTCCACGAACATGGTGAAATCAGCCAGAATTGTGCATCCTCGTTCATCGTCCTCATCCCAAAATGCCAAGACCCGTTGTCACTCAATGAATACCGACCGATTAGCCTACTTGGGTGCATCTCCAAAATAATTTCCAAAGTGCTTGCGAACCGAATAAAACCATTGATGAAAGATATCATCTCCGAAAACCAGTCAGGTTTTCTCTCCCACTGCAACATCTTGGACGGTCCCCTTATCGTCAATGAAATTTTTTCTTGGGCCAAGAAATCCAAAAAACCATCCTTTATCCTCAAGGTAGACCTCGAGAAGGCCTTCGATAGTGTGAATTGGGGGTTCATCTTGGAAGTGCTAGCCCAAATGGGTTTCCCGGAACGTTGGCAAAAATGGATCAAAGGCATACTAACATCGGCTAGAGCCTCGGTGCTCCTAAATGGCTCGCCCACTTTGGAATTTCAATGTTACCGAGGGGTTAGACAAGGCGACCCCCTTTCGCCTTTTTTGTTCATCATCGCTATGGAAGCCTTGACTTGCTTTTTTAAGAAAGCCGAGGAACTCCAACTGATTAAAGGTATTTCACTCCCCAATTCAGGCCCTAACATCACTCACCTCATGTATGCGGACGACGTTGTTGTAATTGGTGAATGGGAACCTGAAAATATCCACAACGTCATACGCCTTTTTAGATGTTTTCATCTTATCTCATGGCTGAAAATAAACCTCCATAAGTCAAACCTATTCGGCATAGGGGTCGCCGAACCAAACATTGAGGTAGTCGCACAAACAGTTAATGTCAACAAAGGCAACTTCCCCTTTAAGTACCTAGGGGTTCCGATTGGCGCTAACATGAATCAAGCAAGACATTGGAGGAATGTTATTGACACTTGTTCCACGAGACTATCAAAATGGAAAGCCAAAACGTTATCAATCGGTGGCCGCGTGGTCTTGCTAAAATCTGTCTTGGATAGCTTGCCGATTTACCACTTTTCGCTATTTCGTGCCCCTAAAAACGTTCTTGAACAGCTGGAAAAACTTAGGTGGAGATTTTTCTGGGGCGGAACGGATGAGAAAAGTAAAACTTCTTGGATAGCGTGGGAACGAGTAATCGGACCTAAAGAAAAAGGTGGAATAGGATTGGGTTCTCTCCAACACATGAACATGAGTCTTTTATTAAAATGGTGGTGGCGCTTTAAATCTGAAAACGCAAGTCTGTGGAAACAGGTTATTGAATCCATTCATCATAGCGATAGGTCTTGGGCCTTCCTTCCGATTAAGTCGGCCTTCTCGGGGGTATGGAGTGCAATTATCAAAATAGGAAGAGATTTTGAAAACAACAATATCCAGGTTGATAACTTTCTTATCGGGGTACTTGGTAACGGGTTGCACATTCGGTTTTGGCTCGACTGCTGGATTGCTGGAACCCCACTCAGGTACAAATTTCCCAATTTGTTTGCTTTAGAATCTCACAAGGGCTGCACAGTTGCAGCCCGTTTAGTTTTGCAGGGGAACTTTGGGGAGGTGGGTTGGGTATGGAGGAGAGAACCACTTCTGGATAGAGAACGCGAGGAGCTACTGGAATGCAATACGCTGCTGTCATCTGTCACACTCTCCACTGCAGCCGATAAATGGAGCTGGTCCGGTGATCCATCTGGCAGCTTCTCTGCTGCATCGTGCCGCGGCCTGCTGTCAAAGTCAGCCGTCCCCTTCTATCCATTCAAATGGTCGAAGCTGGTCCCTAAGAAAGTTAACATCCTAGCGTGGCGAGCGGAACAAGATCGGGTAGCAACGTTGGAAGGCTTAATCAAGAGAAGAATAATCAGCACTTCACCTTTGTGCAATCTATGCGGAGAATACTCAGAAAACGCGGATCATCTTTTTATTCACTGTTTTGTGGCTGCGAACGTATGGCAAAAGGTTTGCGAATGGTGCAACATCCCACCTTTATTCGCTTTCACTTTTAGAGAACTCCTGGATTTGAACAACATTAGCGGCGTTCGAAGAACAAAGAAGGAAGCTATATACGCAATCATACTCACCACTTGTTGGGCAATCTGGAACGCCAGAAACAAGAAAGCTTTTCAAGGAAAACGAGTCAATCTTGAGGAAATCTTAAATGACATCAAGGCGCAATCCTTTCTTTGGATAACAAATAGAACAAGCGGGCTCACAAAAGATTGGAACAAATGGCGTGCGTTTGATTTGTAATTCAGTTTTTGTTATTGGGACTAAATGTAATCGGGATTGGGAATTTTTTGATGACACTAATCTATATAGCATCTTGCTAATAGATTGACATGTACATATTGGGTTATTGGAATAAAATGCACTTTGCCATTCAAAAAAGAAAAGTCCTTTACCAAATACAACTCATCTAGTAATATTAAAATCCAACATTAATGTTAGGTTCAGTATCATTGAAGAAAATGTGCAGTTAATGATATAGTTGTATAGCCATGAATTATGGAAAATGCTTAAATTTCATCATATTTCTATTATTGTTTGTTATGGGAGATTGAAGTGTGCTAAGTTCTTGGAAACAAAAAAAATTCATAAGGCAATGGATTTGTCCTTTTTTTAACGGCAAGTTATACACTCACTAGTCTCTATTCTACTGCTAAATTACATTATTTTTGTACGTCACATTAGGCCTGTAAACGAACCGAACGAACACGAACACAGGCGTGTTCGTGTTTGTTCATTTAACTTTAACTGAACACGAACTCGAACACGAACACATAATCGAACACATTTTTGTGTTCGTGTTCGTTCATTAAGAAATTTGTCGTGTTCGTGTTCGTTTATGTTCGTTCATTTAAACCTAAACGAACAGTTCATGAACATAAACGAACACAAATGATCAATATAAACGAACACAAATGAACATAAATGAAAACAAACAAAAGCAAGTTAATAATGATTCATGAACATAAATGAACGTTAGTGTTAGTGTGGAGAGCGGCTGTGAAGTGTGGGGCTGTGAAGTGTGGAGAGCGGCTAATAAGTGATATGTTTAGAATGTTAGGGTTAGGGTTAAGTTTTTAGAACATATGAATTAAGGTTACTTAACAAAAGGAAATAAATAATAAAAATAAAGCTAAGTTTAATTAAACGAACATAAACGAACAAAATAAACGAACATAAATGAACGAACATAAACGAACGTTCGTGAACATAAATGAACGAACACAACGTGTGTTCATGTTCGTTCGTTTAATTAAACGAACAAAAAATTGTGTTCGTGTTCGTTCATTTATTTAAATAAACGAACGTAAACGAACTTCCTGCCGAACAGTTCACGAACAGTTCATGAACGTTCGGTTCGTTTACAGGCCTACGTCACATAGATTAAACTCTATTTTTTTAAACGTCAAAATCTTATCCAACAACTTAATATTGAACTGCTAGACCAAAGACCCTTCGGTGGATTTGCCTTCCGAGTTCTATTTTCTTAGAACCCGTAAACCCATTGTGTAGACCCAAACCCAATCAGTTTAACTAAACATGGCTATCGGCTCGACCCAAAACTAAACTAGACCCGTTTGGATCAAACTCGGATATTCGCATGGGCGTAGCTCTTAAGGGGCGGCCGACCCCCGAAATTTTCGCTTAGAAGTTCCGATTATATAGTATTCGTATAGAAATTTTTTGGTACATAAGGTTTTAACCCCCCGAAACTGGTTTTCGACCCCCCCGAACCTAGTGATTTCTGACCTCCCGTTGACTTCCGACCCCCCGAAGTTTCGGGTCAAGCTTCGCCACTGGATATTCGAATTTCATGTTAGCTTGGTTTCTTGTCATAAATTGATTGCATTATGAATTTACTAGCCGATTACCCCGGGAAGGTCCCGGGGTTGATAGGAAAAATCCTAAACTCTCATCACAGATCACACACCATTCCACTTAATACATGTATCAATTCTCTTAACAAATTAAACTAAACTGATATAATGGAACTTACATAACCACCAATACCTCTATCAAATCTGTTAAGAGTCTAATTTTACTTGATAACCTATTGCAAATGACTCAAGTTAACTAACCACAAAATCTCTCAATCATTGCATGTCCATAGTATTCTAATCAGTAATAACTCATATTCACTAACCTAAAACCTAATCAGTAATTATATAAAGAATCACTTATGTAAGCTGCAACTATTCAAAAACTCATCACATCTCTCTAATCTCTCACATTCTAAGACTCCTATTCCTAACCTAATCAACTAAACAATCACTTAAGTTGGAAGTTGTAACCATTAAAAAACTTATCACATCTATGTACCAAGTCTCACAATACTAATATTGATACCTAACTTAAAAGAATGTATAACTCTAATATTAACACCTATCATAAATGCTAAAAAATGCATAACTCTAATATCAATATTCAATACATAACCTAAAACAATGTACGAACTCTAATATTAATACATGTCATAAAGGCTAAAAAATACATAACTCTAATATTAATATTCAATACCTAACCTAAATAAAAAACAAAATTATACACAGGAATAAACATCGAACAAAATTGCTTATGGTGACAACTAACAAAAAAGCAAAAGAAACACAACACTATTAATCAACATCAAATATGTTTGCAATTTAGATCGATGTTAATTCATATAGGCACATGATAAATTAATAAACAATATAGAAAGCAAAAGAAACAGAACACTATTAATTATATAAAAGGAAAGGAAAAAGTGAGGATGATACCCCGTTGTCGTAATTAAAGAAACAGAGAGGCGGCAAATTGAGATTATAGGTACATAATGTGCAAAACTGCAAAAGCGAACCTGGTATTGTGCTTAGGTATTCTACTTTCCTGGTTAAGATTGTTCTTTTATGTCCTGAAATCAAAACTAAATAACATTTTTAAAACAGTTGGTTAGTTGGTTATAATGAGTTCAATTCTAAAAAAAACGAATTAGAAATCATCGTTTCTTCTATAACCGTGTGCTATGTGTGATTACCTCACTCATGTTTAATAGAAGTCAAATAACAAAATATGAACAGGAAGGAAATAGTCAAAATACAAAAGCAATAAGCTAATATTAAAATAACAGTAAAGCAAGCAAAAATACATACTCAACGCATACGCCTCAGAAAAAAAACAGTACAAATATTATATAAATAAAAAAAATTAAAAAAACAGAGCGAAACAGCACAAAAAAATAAAAAAAATAAAAAAACAAAAACAAAGCAAAAAAGAACAAAAAAAAATCTATAAACAAAATTTAAAAATTGACGTTGTGTCGTTATCACAGCTTAAAAAATGTTATTAGGGAATAAAAGTTAAGATAGATAAGGTTTGAGAGAAGCATATGATATCGACATTTAGATAAGACAGAAATAATGTGACGAGAAAGAAGGGTGAAAGTTGATGATATTTTATTTAATTTTATATTACTAAAAGTCAAAGTGGTAGGATAATTTGGAGCTTATGTAATTACAGCTGTACCTTGAAAAACACATCATCTTGATAAAGAAGACGACGACGTCGTATACGGAAACAGAACAACCAAAACCGCCATTAAAGCACACACACAAACCTTCTTCATCGTCCAGAACGAAGGTTCAAGAAACATAATAGTCAAGATAAGGGTACTGGTTTGAAGGCCGAAGCCCTAACAGCAAATAGGGTGGCGGCGACTGTGGGATGAGTGTGTAGCGGAACCCTAGATGGTTAGGGTTGTGGCCAACGGCAGAGGGAGGAAGAAGAAGGCGCGGCAGAGGGAGGAAGAAGAAGGCGCGCTCAGGTGGTGGGTGATGGCTGTGAGGAGGTGGTGGTGGCTGACGGTGTTTAGAGAGAAGAGAGAGAGAGACGTGAGAGAATGAGAAGAGAGAATGAGGAGGCAGAAGATGATGAATAGGATGATATTCTAGGGTTTCAGTATTTTGATTTCTTTTTAATTAAAAAACAAAATAATTGAAAAACACCAAAACCTTTCAATTAGAATGCCACGTGGCGATTTCAAGAGGACCTTGAATCAAGGAATGGGCGCCACGTCAGCAAAACACCTTTGTTTTATATATATATATAGATATATAGATTTATTGCATGTCCATCTAACAAGTAACCACCATAAATAAGTAGCAGAAATTTTTAAAATAAGAAAATAGATAATTAAACACACCGTATGTTGGGGATGGACACGACTACCCGAGATACCTTGTGACAAAGACAAACCAAATGAATACGTAAATGATAATTGTCTAATACAATACCAAATTTAGGTAGAGAATAAATACCAGTTTTAAGTAGAGAAAAAAAAAATCATAAATATGCACATATTGCTTTAACGATTATACAATACAAAGACTTTATATTTTTTAAACAAGTCTATACTTAATTTTTTTTGTTCTAAAATGGAGGTGCCCTACTTAACACCACAATACAAACACCCTTGTCATTTCATTGTTCTGCAATGGAGGTGCCCTACTTACAATAATTGTTATTTTGGAATCTGATTCATATACATCTAACCGACTGACATTACAAACAAGGATAAAACAGAATTTGCAAGGCTGTTCGTTGTACTCTCCTTCAATCTAGATCCATCTATTTTTTTCTTATAAGATTTGTATTGTCAATTGTCATCACTTACATTGTTGTTGTCATGTGAAGGCAATCTCAAATGGCAGATTCACCATTACACTAATTTATCTTTGTTTAAATCGAATCTTTACTAAATCAGTCACATCATCACTTTACCTTTTGTCTTATACAAGCCGTGTTCAACATACATAGGGGTGTCGCTCAAACATAGTTAACTCGGCAAGTTATTTTTTTCTTCAAGCGTTTTTAATGAATTCGTAGGACAAATTATAACGAACACAAACATGCTTACCCCCTCTCGCCTTCACATCGGCCTCACAAGGGCCACAAATTTCTAAAAACAAGCCATTTAGAGGTGATTTAATGATTAACTTGTGGGGACTACTTAAAGACAACAAAGATTTTTAAACATTTTCAACATCATTTCAAGATTTTCAAATCACCTTAAAAGGCAAACACATGATGATAATGAATCACAAAAAGGTGAATAATAATAAATAAAACCTCCATAAAAATTTAAATGTTTAAAACTTCAAAAGAATAACTCAAAGATAAATATAAGATAAAATGATAAATCCCGTCTTATCAGCACTGAGAGGCTGATAAATCATATATCAACTACGAATAAACTATAAGTGAAACCCTAACACTTCAATTCAATTCACTTGCCATTAGGGAGTTTAGCAGATGGGTTGAGTTCATCCCAAGCCTCAATCCAAGTGAGCATCGCGTCCGCAAGCTTGTTGAAGTAGTCGTCAACCTTCCCGAGCTTAGCCTTGACCTGTTTCGAGAGCTCCTTGTAGCAGCTCTGAACCGTCGTGCACTCTTTCGGCAATGTGGCGGCTTGGAAGAATGGGATCAACTCCTCCTGCCAGTAGATACCCTTGTATTCCTTTTTCAAGTTAACAAATGGGTTGCTAGCCTTGCTGTGCCAGATGTATGGCAGACCTGTTTTCACACCCAATCCTAAATGGTCACAGATCACCTGTTTATATCACAGATAACAATGTTAGTCAATATGAGCACCAAGTGTTCGATAAAATGTCTTAGTGAACAAAACGCAGAATGGAGCTTTACCTTCATGCACCATCCGGCCCACATGTCGTCGTAGCGACCAATTGGCTGACCGTCACCCATGAGGCCGAAGTACATTGCTGGACCGATGAGCTCACGGTCGAAAGCAAGGTTCATTCCACACATAGGGAAGAGGGTTCCCTTTGGAATGGTCAAAACCGCATCGACAAACCTGGTTAAAGATAATTACATTAAAAAGATTAATAAAAATATGATTTTGATGCATAATTGGGAAATATAAAATAATCAAGAATAAGTTTTTATACCGAGTGTTTCGTTCACGAGGCTTCACAAGCTGAGTCGGGGCGTCATAATCCGGGATGTTAAGCCATAGACCGTGTGAAACAGCGGTCGGGACACCTTCACGGAGGCTAAACGGGTAGCCACGAACGAAATCAGCGCCTTCTCTATACGGATCGTATAAGGTGTTGAAGAAAAAAGGTGTTGATGGACTCAACAGATTCTTAATGTGTTGCTCAAGTGCATTGATATCATTACCAGATGGATCTTTAGCAACCTTTTAAATTAACAAAACACATAAAACATAACCCAAATTAATAATCATAAACACCTTACATTACCAAATCATTCAGTGAGGCATTTTATCAAACACTTAGTATGCATGATCTAACAGAACCACCAACACATCCAGATCATGGATCAACTAACAGATCTCATTATTACAGTTACATATAAATATTAAAAACCCAGATCCAAGTCAAACATACCCAGATCGGCGATAATATTAACAAAAACAATAATAATCAAACATAATTGAACTTAAAAACACGACTTATTTCAAATCTCTGTTTTGAAATTCATCTAATAACCTAAACCCATCTAAAATTATCACCCTAATCGATAAATAAACAAAAGGGTATCATAAAACAAAGGTAAAAAACAAAACTTACAAAGCAATCATCATCGATGGTGAAGATATACTTCTTCTTAGACACCATATACCCAAAGCATCGACAAGCGGAATCCTTGAACGAGATGCAAGAAGCTTTAGGACCCAGAATCCTATTAATATCGTTACGGTTATAGAGCTCGTAATCGAAGCCTTCAGGGACTTTAATGACCTTAGAAGGGTCACCATCTTGTACGATGATGAGATGGTACTGTTGGAAGAAGGGTCTCCACATCTCGAGGAAATCTAGGTTTCGAATGGTGGGGATGACGATATCGAGCTCATCTTTCAACAATGGCGTTGGGGTTACAGAGGAAGCCATTGTTGTGTGTGTTTGAATGGGTTTGGGTTTGTGTGAGTTGAATGAGGAGATGATGGTTGAATATATAAAGAAGTTTTACGGGGGGTAAATTGACTATGTCGTAATTTTAAGGGGCTGATTAGTATTTTTGAGTGTTGAATATTATATTATTATGACTTGCAAGTAAACCGTGACACCTATACGTTTGGAAAATTTTGGAGCCGGTTGTGTGTGGAAAATTTTGATATAATGATATTACGACATATGGTGAAGGTATATTGAATTAATTTTATTCTTTATTCAATGTTTGGGTGCAAGTATACAACATACAATAAAGGCTGTTTGGTAGCCTCTTAATAACAATTCAGATGCTACTTCTTAATAGTTCATAATCTCTGAATGATTATGAGGTAACCTTAACTCTGAATAGTTAAAAGGCAACCATTAAGATGTTACCTCTTAACCATTCATACTTAAGATGACATCTTAACCATTAAAAAACTATGAACCATTCAGATGTAGCATTTTAATGACCATTCAGAGATTACCAAACAGCCCCTAAGTGATCAGAACAATGCTTTATCTAATTACTAGATGGTTCGTATCAGGATTGTTTGAATAGTATGTGGCTCGAAACTCAATTGAAATCGGCCCGGTTTGTAAATGTTTAAACCCAAGGGGGATTGGTTTGTACATCAGCGGACCTCGAACCTAGGTCAGCTTGCTCATAAACTTAAGTCTAATCAAACAATCCCAAAATAATCGGGCCTAAGATCAACAATCCTAGTCTTCATATTAATTATCAAACTTAACTTTTAGAAACTTAGTGAACCGAGTTTGTTCGTCGAATCGTCGAATTGAGATCAAGATCTTGTTTTTAACTTGGTTGATTATTTTAAGCCGAAGCTGACTAAGTTGACTCATTCAAAAATTAAAGACGCTCTTAAGCTGACTCTGACTCGACTAGGTTCATCTCATGAACTAGTCTAGTCCATAGCTTACACGTTCAATGATTCAAAGATAATTCTAATTGAGATAGGAGTTACTTTTTATATACATATCAACTGAGCAAACTCTAAATGGTCTATTATTTTGGTATTCCACTATAATGGGTTGCTATCCACTCACTTTAATATAGATACTTAAGACGAGAAAGGTGAAACTCGTAAACTATAAGAAATTCCTAAACTTATATTTTATGCTACATGTGTTTAACCGCTGAAACGGCATTTCTATTTATGCCCAAATAGGCAACTATGTATACCGAAACAATGTTGAAATAGTATATAATATAATAAAATTTTAAGATGGTTCAATCTTTTCTTTGAGTACATTATTATAATACATGCCATGATTAACACATCGATCTGTCACTAGTTGTGTAATCCTTTTTTTAATCATTATTCCATAACTGTTCCATATATTTTAAATGGTATCCTTGGTTTTAAAAAGCGCGAAGCGCACAAAAGCGACGAGTTCTAAAACCGAAGCGCAAAAGCGGTGGGCTTTTCGTACGCGAGGCGCAAGACAATTATATAATTTTTTTATATATGCTAGAGGTTTTTAGCATTATATACTCAAAATATAGATACAAATAAGGTATATATATGATTTAACTAAAATGTACAACCTTTTTAGCTACATGTGTAACAATTTTAAGCACAAAAACATCATGTGTACAAAAGGCGCGCTTTTCTTGCGCTTTTTGTACACTGTGTCGTCTAGGGTTACATAAGGCGCACGGATTTGCGCCTAGGTGCGCTTTGCGCTTAAGCGCGCTTTTTAAAACAAAGATGGTATCATCGAGTGTTGATTTAATACTAAAATACTATATATACCATATGGGTGCCTAGTGAAGAATTTAAACCAAAATTTTAAGAGTAACGTTTTAAAAAATATATATAAAAGAAAAATGCACTATGCCAGACAATTTGAGGATCCTAGTGCCACCTCAGTTGTTCCGCCCCTCTCCCTTTCCTTGCAACGTGCGCCGGACATGTGGGTCCCATCTTTCATATCACAAACCAAAAGCTCCTCCATAGGCGCCCCTCGTGCAAGGGCGACATCAACATCCCCTCTCCGCCACGTTATCCTGCTGTTGTTTCTCTCCTCCACCTCCTTTGCCACATCATCTCGGGCGGCCAACTTTTAGGCACGTTGAAGTTAGTCTAAAGGTATGTTTGGCAAAACTAGTTGGTAGCTGTAGTTGTAGCTGGTAGATGTAGTTTTTTAAATATGTTTTGGCATTTGACAGAATAGCTAGAGCTTTTAATAAAATGTATAAAATGACCAAAATAGACATAAATAAAAGCTTGTATGCATGTTTGTTTATTTTTTTTATGGTAGAAATGAGTATTTGTGTCATTTTACTCATTAAAATCTTGTAGTTATGAGGAGTTTTTTCTTAAACGCTATTAGTTTCAATATGGAGTTTTTTCTCATAACTAAAAAAGTTTCACGCCCCTTTAACCAAACAAAATCTCTTATTGAGCATGGACTTTTTCTTAAAAGCTTAAAACTATAAACTCTTAAAAGTTATTTGTCAAACATGCGCTAAATACTTTTATAACACGAGTTTGTATTGAACTATCCATCTCCTGAATAGAGAAACAATACATTACCATTACACCATATCATTTTAGCCTTTTAGGACCAGTCATAAAATAGAAAAATTATAACTACATTAAGAAAACATTGAACAACATGACTCCAATTCACATTAATAAATTCTTTGACTCTTTCACGATCGTTTATAAAAGAAAAGGAAAGGTCAAGAGTACGGTGGAAGGGGTCAAACGTAGAGGCAGGAAAAGAAAATGTTACGTCTGTCTCCATTGCGATTTGGAAATATTGAAAAGCGCGTTGCCGTATGGAAGAATATCGGAGTTCTTCACGCCTTATATTTTGCTATTATTGTTATTTTATTATTTAACAATAATGGAGAAGCATATCTATATATATATATAAAAGAAAAGACCTTTGCTGACGTGGCGTGCAATGAAGGCCTCAACCTTATGCCACGTGGCATCATAATGGAGAGTTTTTGGTGTTTTTAAATTGTTTCCTTTTTTAATTAAATTGAGTTATTTTAGGAAAAAAGAATTTAAAAATAAATTTAAAATTTTCTCTCTCATATTTCCTCCCATAACTTTTAAACGTTTATATCTTTTATATACGGGATTTTTTAAAGAAAAAAATTACACCAAATTAACGAGCGTTTTATTATCTTTCCAACGAGTACCATAGTGCCTATATAAGAAACGGAGAAAAAATCGACTATTTTTTGTGGGGTTTCGTTCATACAGGAAAAAAACACACAAAGTGTTCATGTTATCACGTAAAATTAGATTTTGTGGGGAATATGAGTTATTACTGATTAGAATACTATAAACATGCAATGATTGGAAGATTTTGTGGTTAGTTAACTTGAGCCATTTGTAATAGGTTTTCACGTAAAATTAGATTTATCAACCCCGGGACCTCCCGGGGTAATCAGCTAGTATATATATAAAACAAAGCCCTTTTGCTGACGTGGCGTTCAATGGTGGCCTCAACCCCACCTTGAATGTGCCACGTGGCATAATGAGGTGAAAATTTTAAGTTTTTTTAATTTTTTTCGTTTTTATAATTATAATATTATCTCATCTCCCCTCAAACCCTAATATCCCTAATTCTTCATCAATCTCTTTGACCTTCCCTCAAACCCTAATATCCCTAATTCTTCCTCACTCTTCTCCTTCCCTGCTCTCAATATCTTTTTATATTTTCGTTAACATTCATCACCACCACCTCTATTATTACAAACACACACACAAAGTACACCGGATGAGAGACAGAGAGAAGTAAGGAGCCGGTGGCTCCTGCCGCCGTCTATGGCGGAGCTCCGGCGGCGCCCCCTACCTGACTCAACTGCTTCCATAATCTTGTAAGCAGTTTCACTTGATCATAATATAAGATTATCACATTATTCACATTAAATAATCTAATCTGTAATATTCTCCCATCATCTCTGTGTTAATGTTCACCACAACCATCAGAAACTCCATCATCTCATCACCGGTGACGTCAGCAACAACCATGGCGGGAACAATATCTTACATCACCGGATCTGAGCTCCTGTCCCTCAAAGAACGTGCCAGCGTAGCCATTGTTGACGTCAGGTAATCGTTAAGGATTTGATTGTATTTATTTATTTATTTTATGTATATGAATATTAATCGTTAAGGATTTGATTGTATTTATTTATTTATTTTATAGGGATGATGAGATAATAATGATTATTATTATTGTTAGGGATAATGGTTTAAGATCTGGTATGATAAATTTGAAGTGTTGTAAGTTTATATTGGTTAAGATTTGATGGATATTGAAGATATTTATTTATCTAGCTGTAGATTACTAGGCTTAAAATTGGGTTTGAAGTTGTGTTGTGAGCTGTGAGTTATGACTGTGATAGTATATTAGTTGAAATAAAAGAAAAGGTTGTGGGATGTGTGATGATTCTTTTAATATTTTGAGACGCTTCATATAATATGTCATGTATCCTTTATCGATTCGGCTAGGTTTTTAGTGTTTCTTCATGTTGAAGTATTAGGTGTTGGCATTGGATTCATAGGCTGTTTTAGGTTAGGTATTGAATATTGACATTAGAGTTATGCATTTCTTTAGCCTTTTATGATAGGTGCTAATGCTAGAGTTATACATTGTTTTAGGTTAGGTATTGAATATTGATATTAGAGTTATGCATTTATTTACACTTTATGATAGGTGTAAGAGTTATACATTATTTTAGGTTTGTATTCGCATTATTTTATTTTAGGTTGGTATTCGCATTACAGGTATAGATGGTAATGGGATTTAATGGTACCGTATTAGCTTAAGTAATTGCTAAAATACTTAATGGATGTGATACTGTAATGGTGATGGTTGACTGTCGAATAGTTACTTGATGATTGTTATTGTAGGTATGCCATTGTTATTGATGTAGGCTTTGGTGACCGATGGTTGGTGGTGCTGAGGAATTGTAACTTGCGCCACATTTGCTTCATGGTTCAGGTCATTGAACGCAAATGAGAATTATTGATCCGTATTATTAAATCATATTAAATTTTTCAACCCCGGGACCTTCCCGGGGTAATCGGCTAGTACTTGGTATATTTTAAGGTACGTTTCTCGAGTGATTAATATTAGTTAAAATATACCTTTTGGGAATATTAATTAGTAATTGTTAATGATAAATTCTGATTTTTTTCTTCTAATTGTTACACGTTTAGTTAGTTAGAAAAATTTGTTAACATACATCAAATATGGAATTTAAAATTTTATCTTTTATTGAATGGCGTTTGTTCAAATTAAAGTACATTACAACAAATCTTACTATGATCGTTCCATGTACTACATTTTTTCCTTCCGTTTTTTTTTCTATTCCAATACGCACACAAAATTAACATTTCCTCCAATGATTTGAGTTAATGTTAATTTTACGTATATATCAAGAAGAACAAAGACGAACGTGCCACAATTATTAAAATGTGCTAGGGAGAGATTGATGTTGAGTTTTCTATATTTGAAAGTTTTAGAACTAAAAGAATTTGCATTGAAGAACTTATTTATACATCATAAAAATTTAAGTTGTTCCGTAAACTGGTCGCTGGTTAATCTGATCGAACCCCGGACGCGCGAGAGCCCTGCCTGAGAGGAATGAAAGGTTACCCGGCCAGAAACATTTTTAAGGGTTATTAGATATTAATAACCTCAACTATCACGTGTTGGCACTGCCAATCCCAACTAACTACTTGACCATCACCACTCTCAACTTGTAACTTATTTTCCTCTACCACTCCCTAACTAAACCAAACCCTAACCCAATTAGTTTTTTACTGACGTGACACTTTTAGTGATGTGAAATGCTGGTGTGGCAGCTACCATGTCGCTATCGGGGTGTCACGACATCAGAAAAAAAAATTAATTGGATTAAGGTTCAGTTAGTTTAGGAGGGACAAAGGAAAATAAGTTGCAAATTGGGAGTGGTTGTAACCAAATCGTTAATTGAGAGTGACAACAGCTAACATGTAATAGTTGATATTATTAAAATCCAATAACCCAATATTTAAAACAAATTATATAATTTCATAGTATAGAAAAACACGTTCTTTATACTTTTTAACAGTTAATTTTCTACCTCATTTTTTACACCCTTTTATTATACCAATTTTTTTTTGCCTCTTATGATGCTTAAATTCTTAACCCCTCCTTTAAAATCCCTAACGTTTTTACCACCTCACTACGAAAGGTGAGGATACGTTCTCTATACTTACTTCCTCGAAGCTTTGTTTATTAATGTTAGTAGGTTAAAACTTTAAAGTATGTTCTGTAATTAGCTGGAAGTGTAGCCGTTGGTTGCTGGTCCCATATACGTGTCAGAAAAATTTGGGATTTTGTTATTCGAATGGGAGTAGGACAGGTGGGTAGCGATGATTGGAAAGATCTAAGACAAGAGACTTTTGTCGGTGGTGTCAAACATCATATATACGAGGGCTGTCGGTGATATCAATGCTCCCATGCTCCTGTAGATTTTGCTGTCATTCATTGTCCTTTAACTCACATACCCACGTGTCCCCCTTTGGCCATCTAGTACCTAAATTTTGAATAAATACTAAAATACGTAAACCAGGTAACATTAAAAGTTATTAGTATGCTTTTTGTGTCAAAAGGTGGTATGATCATATGTTACATTATCTTTTAAATAAAAAAATACATTTTTTTTTGAACGGCCAACAAAAAATACTTTTATTAAAATACCAACGGTTAGCGGGATACTAGCAATCACCCATAATACAATACATATTACCACCAAATACAACACAACTTCAATTTAAAACTGAACTTAAACTAAAACTTCGCCATTTCTCCCAGCTTAAACCACCAAGTTTCGCTCGATTCTTCACCCAAAGATAGCTAAGCGCTTTAATTTCACCAATGATTTTGTGTAGCGATCCTTGTTTTTGTCTAAACACCACCTCGTTCCGGTTGAACCAAATACACCAAATAGCCGTGAGATTCACCACGTATAAAACTTTCCTCAGCTTCTGCGAGCCGCTGCTGTACTTGTGCAGCCCCAAGAGATCGTTAAACTGAAAAGCGAAAATGTTTCCCACCTTACACCACTGTGATAACAGCTGCCAAACTCCTTGCGCCAAACCGCACGACACGAATAAATGCTCGATAGTTTCCTGATGCTCGCCGCAAAACGGACACAGATCTGAATCCACAGTGACATGTCGCCTTCGCAATGCAACTCTAGTCGGTAATCGTCCCTGCGCAGCTCTCCATGCGACCAGCCATACTTTTTTCGGACACCATGCGCTTGCTTCCAGCACCAAAGAATTGTTCCCATCGAAGCCCAATCTATTTAGTTCCTTCTTAACAGACTTTACATTGAAGCAGCCCAACCCACCCAATTTCCATTCCCATCTGTCACCCATAACCGATATATGAGGAACCAAATAAAAAAATACATTGATAATATTGTTTATAAAAAAATGTCAGTGCCTTTTATGTTATCTTTTGTAAACATGTATTAGGGACTCTTTAGTAAGGGAATACATTACATGATTCATGTTATTGTACACCGTGACACTGTGTAAAATAAATGAGAAGGATAACAATAATATAAAAACACAATAGATTACCAAATAGAATATAATAGGTCATAAAATATACACAACGCCAATAAATATAAAATAATGTTGAGGAAAAAACAACACAACGAAGAAAATAAGAAAAAGACACGATACCACATAAAAGACACAATGATCTAACACAAATTCTAAAAACTATAATCTAAAATCCAAAAAAGCGAAAACCTAAAGACTAAGTTCATAGGGTTCAATGAGACGAATGCCACTTGAATAAGCTCAATCAGATTACGTTTGATACCCTTCTTACGACTTCCTTTTTTTTCTCATTGTGTATTTGATCCTAACCCTACATATATTAGGCTTCTTTATAAAAATTTATCACAATCTATTTGAAGAAAAGTTTTATACAACCCTATAACTTTAAGAAAGACTATAGTTATCTGTAACATGATGTATAAAAGTGTACATATGTGGCGTTTTATAAGGGGTACAATATAGATAGAATTTTTTTTTATATATATTATAACTAGGTTACAATCTCGTGTATTACATGAGTTGATAAATGTAATATTATATAATAATAGAAGAGTTATGTTTAAGAAAGCACATGCATTTTATGATTGGAAAAATCAGTGTACTATACTAATAGAATAAAATATAATGTAGTTTGTTAACATATACAGTTGTAAAATTATGTTTTTAAAAGAGTAAATTACTATTTGAGTCCCTGTATTATAATGGTTTTAACTACTTGAACCCAAAGTTCAAAACTTTAATTACTTGAGTCCCTGACTAGAAATTAACTAACCTATTGAGTCCAAATTGCTAACTCAGTTAACTAAGTCTGTTAACTTTTAGTGAAAAGATAAAAATACCCGTATTTATTAAACCATCTTCATCTTTTCTCTCCACACCATCTCTACTAACCTAACCCACCCCCTCCACCATCTTCAACCTCCTACACCACCACCACCACACCTCACAACACCACCACCGTTGCACCATTGTACCAACCCCATCCCAACCACACCACTTCTAATATTAGTTATTTCAACAATAAGAAAAACTTACAACTCATCCATTTTTGTATCAAACAGACACGTATCAAACTGAGATCCTTCTTGTGTTAAAGCAGCCGTGACTTCAGAAGAACAATAAAAACCCATTCTTGAACAACAACAACAACAACAACAACAACAACAACAACAACAACAACAACAACAACAACAACAACAACAACAACAACAACAACAACAACAACAACAACAACAACAACAACAACAACAACAACAACAACAACAACAACAACAACAACAACAACAACAACAACAACAACAACAACAACAACAACAACAACAACAACAACAACAACAACAACAACAACAACAACAACAACAACAACAACAACAACAACAACAACAACAACAACAACAACAACAACAACAACAACAACAACAACAACAACAACAACAACAACAACAACAACAACAACAACAACAACAACAACAACAACAACAACAACAACAACAACAACAACAACAACAACAACAACAACAACAACAACAACAACAACAACAACAACAACAACAACAACAACAACAACAACAACAACAACAACAACAACAACAACAACAACAACAACAACAACAACAACAACAACAACAACAACAACAACAACAACAACAACAACAACAACAACAACAACAACAACAACAACAACAACAACAACAACAACAACAACAACAACAACAACAACAACAACAACAACAACAACAACAACAACAACAACAACAACAACAACAACAACAACAACAACAACAACAACAACAACAACAACAACAACAACAACAACAACAACAACAACAACAACAACAACAACAACAACAACAACAACAACAACAACAACAACAACAACAACAACAACAACAACAACAACAACAACAACAACAACAACAACAACAACAACAACAACAACAACAACAACAACAACAACAACAACAACAACAACAACAACAACAACAACAACAACAACAACAACAACAACAACAACAACAACAACAACAACAACAACAACAACAACAACAACAACAACAACAACAACAACAACAACAACAACAACAACAACAACAACAACAACAACAACAACAACAACAACAACAACAACAACAACAACAACAACAACAACAACAACAACAACAACAACAACAACAACAACAACAACAACAACAACAACAACAACAACAACAACAACAACAACAACAACAACAACAACAACAACAACAACAACAACAACAACAACAACAACAACAACAACAACAACAACAACAACAAGAACAAGAATAATAATAATAATAATAATAATAATAAAATCATTATCACAAATCACTATCACACTGGTTTACATGATATATACAGATTGTTTGGCATTTAAAATAAGAGCACAAACCAAGATTTTTGTTCAACAAACATTAACAATCAGTATGTTCACAATTCTCTTATCAATTGTTTGCTAACAAAAGCTTTATTAGTTATCAGCAAACACCAACCCACCATTTCTTCAAGTATTGGCACGTGAATATTTTCCCCTTTACAGATCCACATTTGGATATACAACACATTATAATATTATCAATACCATTTGTAAAGAGTTGTTGGTTGCAGATCTACTAGTGTGGTCTGATAAAAGGGATGTTGGTTGTAGATTTGATGGCGACGTTTGATGGATGCAGCTGTTGCTGGTTGCAGTATGATGACGTCCCATATCCGTCTCCCACCTCCTTTAGCTCCCCCACGTTTATTTGTATAGCTAATAAATTTACTTTCATTATCTTCTGAACAGGGTTTAATGTTAATAATAACTTCACGTATGATTTCTTTATCCTGATAATCAATGCGGTGGTGGTTGTGGTTTAGTTGCTCTAGGGTTTATGTTGAAATTGGAGGGTTTCAGTATTGTGAAGGAGTGTCAGATTCTCGCTAGATAGGGGACGGTGGTGGGTTTGGTACGAAGGTGCAGCACGGTGGTCGTTGTGCGATGGTGGGGGTATAGTGGTCGTGTTGTGGTGATGTTGGTGTTGAGAATGTTAGATGAGAGATGAGGAAGAAGGTGGAGAGATTTAATAGATTTGGTGAAATTATTTTTTATTAGTGGGGGTACCCTTGTCATTTCATACATATTTAACAGACTTAGTTAACGGAGTTATCAATTTGGAACTCAATAGGTTAGTTAATTTCCGGCTAGGGACTCAAGTAGTTAAAGTTTTGGACTTTGGGTTCAATTAGTTAAAACCAGTATAACACAAGGACTCAAATAGTAATTCAATCTTTTTAAAAAATGAACATTGATGTAACAAATATAAATTTTGTTAAGTTAATTTTTAAAACACTATTTTTTTTTAAAATGTAAATTAACTTTGATTTTTTATTACCACATATTTTTTATTATACCATATCGTATTTTTACTAATATTTACTATTCAACCACATCAAGTATTTAAAAATGTTTAGTTATCACCTACATAAACGATTTATTTTTCATTTTTAGCATTTTAGCTAACATAAGTTTGAACTTTGTGAAGTTTTTTAGTAAGAAAGAAATAAATAATATTTTTAATTAAAAGATAAGTATCATTAAGTAAGTAAAAGAAATACTATAATTAAAAGATAAGTATTCATAATTAACGTTAGTGATAATTAACGTTAGTGATGACATGTGTCCAAACTTATATTGATTTATCATATATAATAATAGATAATAGATTGTTAGAAGAATTTGCATGCCTATTCACTGGGTTGGATCAACAATGACGAGAATGTTTGCAAATGAACCAAATGAACACTGACAGGACCTTGTTCATGTTCGTTTGTTAAGGATATAACGTGTTCGTATTCGTTTGTAAACAAACACAAATGAACGTTCATGAACACAAACAATCGTTCATGAACAAAAAAAAAACAAATACAAATGAATATATATTTCATTCCGAGTAAAATCGGCATCTTTCTTCCCAAACATTACGTAGATCAGCCCAAAATATAATAACTCAATTATCCAAACATACTTGACATAACCATGAAAACGTAGTTACCATAAAATATTGTCCCCGAAACACAAAGTAATCATATTAAATTTGAAGTCCTCATTTGATCACCCCAAAACTAACTTGACGTCTTCATTTAATCTTCCTAAAATAATAGTTAATCAAAATAAATGAACTACTAAAATGTAATACACTAATATTTGTTTAGTAATCTATTATTGGGAATTTGCCATTGGGGTTGGTGGCCCAATGGTAGAAGCAAAGCTTCTATGAACACCTAAATTGGGGAGGTCATCGGTTCAAATCCCATATGGAGGAGAAATTTGCCGTTAAAAAAAAATCTATTATTGGGAATTTGGATGAACTTAATTAATTATAAAATTTATAAAACCTCATGAACTATCGAATATAAACAAACATATTACCGAACATTCACGAACATAAATGAATTAGACATATGTTCATGTTCGTTTATTTAACCAAACAAACAAAATTACTTGTTCATGTTCATTCTTTTATTCACAAACGAACTTCTAGCCGAACGTTTCACGAATTATTTGCCGAACATTTAGTTTTTTTTACATCCCTAATAATGCGAGTTAGATTCTTTATTTCCATTTGGAAAATGTCTCGATCATTGTATCAGTTGCATCTGGTCTTCTCGAGCCAGCAATGACGTTGTAAACATCATGAAAAATCCATTAGAAAGAGTCCCCAAGCTAAAATTTCGAGGACCACCCTTAGGCGGTCAGGTCAACTAAGACCTATGATGGATGTAGGTATGACAATGAGACGAGTATCATATATGCATTGGTAATCCTAGTCGGCTAGTCTCATACCTGATTGTAAAACCGTGTTGCATACCCGGTGCAGTATCCATCGGCTAATTATGTCCGAGGGTATTGAATATACCAATTAGTTGATTTAAAAGTATACGTTCTAGTTTTCAAGTACATTTTTTTCTTTCCAATTTGATTTTTATATACAAACGAGTTAACGTGAACCCGCGCGTTGCAGCGGGATATTGATTCTTAGCATTCTACAAAATAAAACGTTGCTATAATATAAGAAAAACAATGAAGGATCTGTACGCAAACCTCATATTTGTATAAAAACCTAATCACGATGTACATGTTAAGGCGTAAATATGTTGTACAAATAAAATTCAGACAACAAATTAAACAAATGGTTTATTGTAGGAATTATTTATTGCGACGGCTGAATTATAATATAATTTTACGCACACTTGATCGCGTAAACAAAATATTTAAATCCATGAACTAAACTACTATACTACTATCATTTTCTATGAACTAAAGTTGTTGCCCACGCTTTATTCGGTAATATCTAGGGCTGCAAACGAACCGAACGAACACGAACAAGGCCTTGTTCGTGTTCGTTTGTTAAGGAAAATACGTGTTCACGAACAGTTCATGAACACTTACCGAACGAGATTTTATGTTCGTGTTCGTTTGTTAAGAAAACACTTATGTTCGTGTTCGTTTGTGTTCGTTTGCTAATTTTGTTCATGAACGCAGACGAACACAAACGAACATTCATGAACAACAAGTGCTCATGAACACAAATGAACACAAACGAACACAAAAAAGTGTTCATGAACTAAAACAAACACAAACAGACATATATTAACTTTCTTATAAAATCGAATTCACATACATATATTTACCTCATATAAATTGTTTTGGGTAAAATAAATAAAAGTAAAAGAATATCAAGACAAATTATAAAAATTAAAAACCTTATTAATCTATCGAGCACAAACAAACATAAACAAACGAACATAAAACAAACGAACATAAACGAACACGTTACCGAACGTTCACAAACATAAACGAACGAACGTGGCCTCCGTTCATGTTCGTCGTTTAATTAAACGAACGAATTATTTTGTTCGTGTTCGTTCATTTATTAAACGAACGAACACAAACGAACTTCCCACCAAACGGTTCATGAACTGTTCGCTGAAAGTTCAGTTCGTTTGCAGTCCTAGTAATATCTAAAAATCAGCCGATTAAATGATTCTAATCCATAGGAGATCTACTCCATATTAATATTAATATTATTTAACATTAAGTTACAATATGAAAAAAGTTACAATGAACTTTTGACTTTCATTGCATTTTGCCATTTTCCACTTTGTCAAAAACAAAAACTTTAAACATCACATACAAATCCAAGATCCATTCTTCATCTTCATCTTCATCTTCATCATTTCACCATAAAGCAACCCACACCCACAGAAACCACTAATCCAAAATTCATTATTTAACCTGTGCATTTTTCCTAGATTTACCCTTTTTTAAACCCTTTTAATCTTCTTAAAACAATTGTCGCCCCCCTTTTTGGTTTTTGTTAAAAGCATACTATATTCGATTTCGATGGCAGAGAAGCAGGGAAGAGAGGGTCCGACCATTTCATTGCACAGTTTTTTGCACATAAGGCTGATTGCGGATTTCTCTTTAGCCTATGTTGTTAGTGGTCGTTTTGTTCCGATAGGAGGGTGACGGTTAGGGCAGAAGCGGCAGCGATGGTGACGGAATAATTGACGATGGAAGAGAGTATGAAGGAAGGAAAACGGAACTCAGAGATGTTGAAAGATTTGAAGTATTGGTCGCGAATAAGCGGTTACAAAGTCCGGATTTAAATGTTCATGACGGTGACAGTTGTGAAGCCTTGTTTGAAGGGAAAGTTTAATGGATTATAAACGTGGTGACGGTTGTGAAGCCTTGTTTGAAGAAACGGTGATGTAAGAAGTCCGTTAAATGCAACGTTAAGTTGCTTTTTGTATATATATATATATATATATATATATATAACTAGTTTTTGATATATATATAATATGTTTTTTTAGCAACACAATTAATTAAAAAATATGATAAACTACAAACATTTTATCTTGAATAGCTGAAATATGTAAATTTCATATAATTAGATCTGTAAATATAAAATCATGTCGTCCAATTAAACATAAACAATATCAATAAAATACATACACTAAAGAAAGTTCATTTTCCAGGTAATTAAGCTACTAGACAAGTGTTGAAAATGTTTTTTTTTCATTTAAAATCGAGCTTATGATTATGATATATGGTTCCGATAAAAGGGCACACGGTTTCGAGTAATCGGGTTGGGTATGACCCAACCTCATACCCATCTTATACCTGCCAAATATTTTTTTTCCAATCTATACATCTACTAATACCCGTCCCATATGTTTCAGGTTTTCTAAATATTTACATTGGGCTTGGGTTTTACTTGAAGTTTGTTGTCATTTCACATAGAGTTTGTCGTTTAGGCTTGAGCCTAAATGTAGTAAATACATGTCCAGAGACATGCTCCTAAACTCAAGGCTTTGAGGCATAACAAATGTTCGGAGATAGGTGCCTATATCTTTAGACATGAATGTCTTCCACCTGAAGGTGGCCACTTGGACACGGGCCCAAATGTGTATAACACCTATTTGGAGAAAGTTCCTAAATCCCAAGACTTGGATGTCATTCGACTCGAAGGTGGCAGCTTGTGCCTAAGCTTAAAATAAGGGATACTTATTTAGAGATGGACAAGAAACCTTGAAAGAAATGTAGTCGAGTATGGGTGTATGAATATCTAGGGATTGTAACAATCGTCGAGTAAAAGATAATATGATATGTAAAATATGACATGTTTTTAGGCAGTGATTTAATTTGTAGTCTTGAACTCAAATAGTGTAAAGACTACCTGGTTGAAGATAACGTTAAGTGACTTTCATCAGAATCTTTCCAATGTTCGTTGGGTCCACTTATATGATATATGAGTCATAATAAAAGTAAAAAGTGGGTCCACTTTAGATCATCGAACTTATGTTTGTGATTTTACTCTCTAAGGAAAACCTCATAGCTACATACGCATCATCTTCTAGTCGGTGGCCATAAAAAGGCCGAGTATCATGTTGCATGAGGCTAATATAAGAACTAGAAGGATAGACACCACAAGAATGACTCATGTGTGTTGCGTTAGGGTTATCATTTCACGGTTTTTATTTGACACGTGTCATGTATTTGTTAGTATGTGAAGATGTGTGACCATGTGTCACATGCCTATAGATTCAACACGTGAATGTGCTGTTGGGTCCGGTACAAGGTTCAAGTACACCTTGTGTTCTGGTGTGGTTATTCGTTGTAAGTATTAAACGTGGTACCCAAACATAGCTTGCATCTGTAACGTAGTCACATTGTGGTGAACAGGTTCGCCCGACTCCATTGAATTTCGCGTATCATATGTAATGTCTAATAGGAAAATTTGACACAATTGTTTTTTAAGAGCGACGTCAATATTTTTTTCTAAACATTTTACCCAATAAATTAATTATTTACTAGTTTACATCCCAATTACTTAACTTTTATTGTCGGACTTTACATCATCAAATACCCATGTTTAATTTAATTTTATTTTAACCCAATAACCATCATAAGCCCATGTTCAATTAGTTTGTTTCAATATTTTAATCTAAAATGTATATTTTTATCTATATTTTTAAATGGTATTTTATTATGTGTATTTTTTCAATGAGATTGTACTTTTTTATGATATAAGCCTTTATTATGTGATTTGACCAGACCCAATCTGATCCGAAAATTTAGGCTCAAGATTATTTACAACCTCTGTATTGAAAAAAAAAATGACACCACAAGAGAATATTCTTGGCTCTGCCATTGCCACTGTTTGTGATGCTTGGTTTGTACCGTTGGATGTTTGACTCGAGGTCTGCAAGAAACTCGACATTATTTTTGAACAAGGATCATAATGTCTTTACTCGAAGTGACCCATTTCATCATGTGAACGAAACAAATTTAGAGTGCTACTAGGTATTAGAGGTAATGTCTGGCCTCCATAGAGTCGCCCATTGACTGATGCATTTTACATACAATATTAGTTATTTAGTAAAATGCATTGATGCTATCCGGCATGTATTGTTTTATGTTTTACCTTATTTCTTTATCCAGAACGAGATGACGACGTAGCTTGTTGTCCGCCTACCTACCATCCTTATCCTTATGTAATTAATCCTTTTATTTCTAATGAATTTTTATTTCTTTATTTGGTAGGTTTGTAAATAAAAGGAGTTAAAGCGATTAGTTTTGGTACCCAGTTAAATATCAGATGAAAAGTAAGATGATTACTATTTCAACTAAAATGTCTACACTTAAATGGAGTGATGGTCTGATGGAAATCTGGAATAGTAACAAAAAATTAAGATATCTTCAACCATGAATGGGCTGGAATCCATATTTTATAAATTTAAAATAATGATGTGAATGTGAAACAAAACTGGTAACATATGGGCCTAATTGTTTGAGTTGGGTTGAATACTCTTTGCTTCTAAGTGGGCTGCACTGAAAACGACTTCGGCTGCATTTAAGCTGCAATGAGGCCCACGGAAAATTATGAAGCTGAATTGTTTTCGTTACTCCATGTAAATGGTTCTATAGTGCATTTGGCATTTGCATATTTGTGACTGCATATGATATTCATGGAACCGACTAACCTTGTCGTTGAAGAAAAAAATAAACATTACTGGCGCAGTGCCGGAGCTTGAACTCTTAATTGGTGGGGGCTAAAAGTCACGACTCCCAATCATGGTTAATGTGAGTTCAAGACAATTTCAAAGTTAAAGATAAAATTTGATTTTTTATTATTATTATTATTATTATTATTATTATTATTATTATTATTTATCGACGTAGTTCACCTGGGTAAGTCGTTGCCAACGAACGTACCCACCTAGGTTCAATCCCCCGTGTATGCAGGCTTTTCAACCCCTCGCCTGAAGGCTTCACATGTTTTGCATACCCTGTGTCTCGAACTCGAGACCTCCCGGGCAGGAACCACACTAATGTGGGTAAACCTTTCCACCTCCGTTGCAACCACTAGGCTACAACATCATTGGCTTATTTAGTTGTTGGGTCAAGATAAGTATTAGTATCTTATTTAATGAGATTTATTTATCTAATTTGGTTAATAATTATTTAATTGGTGTTTGATTCACAATAGATTCGGATTTAGTTTAATATATATAGGCCAATGATCTCCAGCCCAGCTGGTTTGAGGTAGGGTGGGTTTTCCCTTAGGGGTTCCCATCCTGAGGGTAGATCACAGGTTCAATCCATGCACACCACGAAAAAATTCCCCGTGACGGTTTGAGCTTAGGCAAGGAGGACACCGGTGTGTGGGTAGGGATTCAAACTTGGGACCGCTAGGTTAGGGTTGTACAAGGATTTCCACTGAACTAAGACTTTTAAAAAAAGTTTAATATATATAGATACTTAAGGTTATTGTAATTGGTGTGCCTTGGTTTCAAGCGGAATTCGCTCTTTCGCTAGTTTGTGTGATTGATCAAGGGTGTGGTTATCCAACAAAATCTTCCTTCTTAGACCACCCACAGTGGTATGTAAATTGGGCGTGGATTGGGCAAAAAATGCCCAACCACACTGGCCAACACCGCCCCTTCAGGCGTTTTTTTAAATGGTGGTGGCATTATGTTTATAACGCTGTGGATTTTGACCGTTCTGCACACACAAAAAAAATAATCTTCAATTTTTTTTAATTCAATTTATAAACCTATTTAAACCCAACTCAACCCATTTTTTTATATACTCTCTCTCAATTCTTTTAAACTCCTATATTATTCTTTATAAAATAGTTATCATGCATCCATTCTGCCCCCCTTTCGGTATTCCGTCTCGAACAACCAACCCAAATCGTATCGCCTAAACACCACCCAACCGCTACCAACCTTTAATTACCATGATTGCAACCCTTCAACGATGAGGTACACACAACTACTAAACATAACCCAACAATACTTCCAAGGTCCAATGTGTTTCGCATCAAATATGAATATTAGCATAGGTGGTATGCATGGTTCTCAAGAAGAACCCGAGATCGAACACGTGCCCAAGACACGACCTGAGCGCGAACTCCAGAGCTCTCAACGTGGAAGACGCTCGCTTAAAAAAAAAAAGAAGTTTCCACACCTCATACGAGAAGGAACTATCAACCTTAGACAAAAGATGAGGAGTACGCACAGGCTTGGCTCGACATTTCAGAGGATCCCGATGTTGGTAAGTGCTAAATGGGCTAACATACCGGCCATGACGTCTAGTAGTAGGCGTAAAGCAAAACGGTCCAAAACCTCCTTTTCGGTTGATCTAGAAACAACCACTTCCGATTCTCGAAACGTCAATTTAAATGATCCTATTAATATTAATGAGGATGTCGAGGAAGAGGAAACTGAGTTGCCCAGACCGCCCGGTAGAAGAAGTGGGAGACAGGGGGAAGGGCGGAGTCATCTTTGGCGAGTGTTGAAATGAAACAAGACTTCGAAGAGATGGACCGACAATTTCAAGATATACGAGCCTTGGCCATAGGCAGTTGGAAACAATGCAAGAAAGGATCGTCGAAAATAAAAAGCTTCTCGTCCACAACACAAACGATATTGGTAGTATGACAAGCAGGTGTTATATAACATATGTTGGGTGAATGTTAGTTTTGCTTTCTAGGTAATAGCAGATGGTTAACTCGACAATTGGTAGGTTATTGTCGTTTTGCTTTCTACTTTCTCCGTTTATTAGTAATCATTTAATATTTATTGATCCAGTTCCGTGTAATAGATGATAAATAAAAGACAAAGTATAATCTTATATTAAGTACACAATACATCAAAATTCATGTTTTAAAAAAAATGTGTTGACGACTATATGTGTTAACTTATACATTACATTTATTCAATCTTAGTAATACATGAAGTTATCAACCCGTGTAATACCTAGGTTCTTAAAAATATAATTTTTTTATTACTTAGTATAAATTTTTTTTATTCAATCCGTATAATACACGTGGTTCTACCCTAGTTTATTTATAAAGACCTGAAAATTCGTCGTTACCTTAGGCTGTGTGTTGTGGACACGCGAGAAACCAGGCGCGAGCAGCCACAACAGCCTCACGCTCACCCCAGCCACAACATCCCCACGCTAACCTGACGCGAGCGAGCCAACGCGAGCAGGCTCACGGCGGCTCACGACGTGAATAAAGGACTTTGTGTTGGATTTGTAGGTTGTGGTCACGCCGGTGCTCACCCTTGGCCACAACAGCCTGGCGTGATCGGGTTACTTGAGAGTCCGATAGTAATCCTTCGAGGGAATTAGGCTCTTGAGAAATTAAGATTAGAGAGAATATTTTTGGAATAATTTTCTGGATAATTTTATTAATCAAACATTACAACTATAAATAGAAAATGGAACTACATGTCCACTATGCCACTAAGGCATATACACCATGTCACATCCTTATTTTTAGCCATGAATACCCACTAGTTGAGATCATGGGCCACTAACTAATTAAAACAAACAAACAATCAATCCTACTAAAATGAAATGGTTGAACAGAATTAAAGCAACATTTGCGGATCAAGCATCATAACGAGCTGGGCTTCTGATCATCCTTTTGGGCCTGTTCTGGTAAGTTGGCCCACTAGTCTGTTGTGAATCTGCATTAATGGGCTGGTCCATAACATCTCCTCCCCCTTGAGAAACTTCATTGCCCTCAATGATCACCGAATTCGGAAACTGAGCTTCTAGATTATCATTGTCTTCCCACGTAGCTTCTTCTAATGGTTGCTTTTCCCATTGCACTAACACTTGCGTCTTCCCCTTATCATCCAAGCGAACATCCAAAATGGTTTCTGGAGGGAAACCAAGTTCCTTTTCGGTCCCAAAGTTGATGAAGTCGCCTTTGTTAGTTCCATCATCCCCTTGCTAAGCTTTAAAAGCAAAACATGAAAAACGGGATGCATACGGGATCCCATTGGCAATTCTAACTTATAAGCCACTTTACCAATCCGCTCCAATATCTTATACGGACCATAAAAACGTCGTGATAGTTTTTTATTGGCTCGAAATGCAACCGAAGATTGGCGATATTTGTGTAAACGAAGGTAAACAAAATCGCCCACTTGAAACTCTTTTTCTGAACGATGACGATTGGCATACTTGACCATCTTCTTCTTTGCATTCTCCATTGCACCCCTCAACTGTGAAATGATCCTCTCATGTTCGAGCAATGTCGACTCGATGGAAGCTGTTTTTGTGGTTCCGGGAATGTAGTCTTGCAAAGAAGTAACCTCACGACCATACACGACTTTAAATGGTGACATTTGAATTGTTGAATGAAAAGCCGTGTTATAGGAGAATTCTGCCAAATAAAGATATCACTCCCACTTCTTTGGTTCATAAAAAACGAATGCCCGTAAGTACATTTCACGCCCTTGGTTAACCACATCGGTTTGACCGTCGATTTGAGGGTGATAAGTACTTGAATGCAACAATTGGGTTCCCATGAATTTAAAAAGTTCTTTCCAGAATCCGCTTATGAACACTCGATCACCATCCGACACAATTGATTTAGGCAACCCATGAAGGCGGTAAATCTCCTTCATAAAAATTGCAGCCAAAGAGGCCGAAGTATAACGGGAGATAATGCGATAAAGTGCGCGAGCTTTGAAAGTCTATCAACAATTACCCATATAGATGTTCTACCTTTCGACGGTGGAAGATTGGTTATGAAATCCATGGATATGTCGTGCCATGGGTATTCCGGGGTTGGTAACGGTTGTAATAAACCGTACGGTTTATGGGTAGGCGTTTTGATAGCTTGACAAACCGAATACTTGTTAACAAAATGTGTGACATCTTTCTTTAAACCAAGCCATGTAAACGTACCGGAGAGGCATTTAATTGTTGCGTTGATGCCCCAATGACCGCCTAAGAATGATGAGTGGAACTCCCTTAGAAGCCGATTCCTCAAATCCGAAACTGGTGGGATCAGTAACTTGTCATGGATATATACAAGGCCATCTTGGAACTTATGGTGTGGAAAGGAGTTTAGATAGGCCACTATGTCTTGAATAAATTGCCGACCCGTCTCATCTGTGGAAAAATAGGACCGGAGCTCATTCAACCAAGATGCAGTGGGGTGAGATATAGCTAGCATTGAAGGAATATCAATTCGGCTCAAAGCATCGGCTACTTGGTTTTCTTTCCCGGGTTTGAAATGGATTTCGAAATCGTAACCCATTAATTTTGTAACCCATTTTTGTTGTTCGGGGGTTTGGATTGTTTGGGTAAGAATATGTTTGAGGCTATGGTGATCGATAAAAATTCTGAATTTTCGGCCAAGGAGATATTGTCTCCATTTTTTCACTGATTTGGTTATGGGGAAGAGTTCTTTGGTATAAGTAGATTGGGCTTGCATTGTGGGGCATAATTTATTGCTAAAAAAAGAGTTTGGTTTGTTGTTTTGGGACAAAACGGCACCAATGGCAGTGCCCAACGCATCAATTGTTACGTCAAATGGTTCGGTAAAGTTCGGTATGGCGAGTGTGACAAGGGATTTTTAAGTGTTTTGAAGGCTTGGTGGGCTTCGGGGTTCCATTAAATTCTTTTGCTTTGAGTAGGTCGGTTAACGGGGATGCAATGCGAGCATAGGAAGGAACAAACCTTCGGTTGTAACCGGTAAGGCCAAGAAATGCTCGTAGGGTGGTGAATGAAGACGGTAATGGCCACTGTTGGAATGCATGGACCTTATCGGGCTCGGGCGATACGCCACGTGCAGAAATAATATGGCCCAAGAATGAGAGTACTTCAACTCCAAAAACAGACTTAGAAGCTTTAGCATGAAAATTGTTGCTAGACAGTGTGTTGAGAACCATTTACAAATGCTCATAATGCTCATGTTTGTTAGTACTATAGACAAGAATATCGTCGAAAAACACAAGAACAAATTGTCTAAGTACCTTCCGAAACAAATCATTCATGGCGGCTTGAAAGGTTGATGGAGCATTTGTTAAGCCGAATGGCATAACGAGGAATTCGTAATGACCGTCGGTTGTGCGAAAAGCAGTTTTGTGCACATCCTTTTGAGCGACCCGAATTTGATGATACTCGGAACGAAGATCAATTTTTGAGAAAATTGTCGCTCCATGGAGTTCATCAAGGAGTTCGTCGATTGTTGGGATTGGAAAACGATCTCGAACCGTGGTTGCGTTCAAGGCTCTATAATCGACGCAAAAACGCTACGAACCATCTTTCTTTTTAACTAAATGGACCGGTGAAGAAAAAGGACTTTGACTGGGTCGGATGATGCCATTTTGAAGCATTTCGGCAATAAGTTGCGACATGATTTGTTTTTGGTAATGAGGGTAACGGTAAGGTTTGACATTAACGGTTGTGGATTCGGAAAGTAATAGTATATGGTGGTCATGAAATCGGTTGGGAGGTAAGGTTTGTGGCTCTTGGAATAAGGTTTTGAATTTGGACATGATGTGGGAAATGGTTGGGTCTGTTGATGTATGGGTCATTTCGGATGGATTTGTAGGTTGAGGGGTCAAAAGTTAAGGTGTGTAATGAGGCTACCGATTGATGACGGATTAAAGATGATAGTGAACTTGAAGTGCAAATGCGACCCAAAGATTTGCCACGAATGGTATGTTGGTTGCCGTCTTTGGAGAATGAGATTTCAGGAATTGAAAATTCGGCCGATAAACAACCTAAGGACGCAAACCAAGTGTCTCCCAAAACCACATCGATGTCTGTCTGCCTTCGACCGGTAACACATAAAATGGAATCTGAAATGAGGCTTTTTGAACGTGTATGTTGATCGAAGGACAAAATCCTTCACAGTGGATAAAATCGCCATTACCGACCATAACCTTGAATTGTTGAATCGGTGTTATAACCAACTGAAGTAGCGCAGCGATACGACGCTTAACGATGTTGTGCGTGCTCCCGCAATCGATCAAAATGATGACTGGATGGCCGTTTATGTACCCGGTAGCACGAAGTGTTTGAGGGGCGGATAAACCAAAATACGCCGTATTCGAAAGGGATAGAAACTGAGGTGGTGGTGTGGTTATGGTCTCGGACATTGTTTCATTAGGGGTTGGGATTTCTTCGTTTGGTTCGTCTCGATCGTCGTTGTCAATAATGAGTAGAAATTGGGGCGGCGAACACTTGTGACCCGGAAAATATTTTTCCGGACAATTAAAACACAGCCCTTCCTTTCGTCTCTGTTGAACTGCGGCTGCTGAAAGCTTTGTGAAAGGTAGGGTTGACGTTTGTTTGGTTGGGGTAGGAAGTAAAGGTGGTAAGGTCGAATGGGATGCTGTTGTCGAAGATTGTGGGGAGTTTGTTGGAGTTGAAAAAGTTGTTGAGGTTTTGTTTTGGAATGTGAATTTGGAAATGGGTTTTGAGACGTGGGAAACTTTGTCTTCAACCGGTTTTGCGAGACCGATAGCTTCATAGAAGGTGTTTGGTCGTAGGACAGCTAATTCATTTCGGATTTCAGGTTTAAGGCCTGAAATGAAACAACTTCGGAGGGCTTGTTGGTTGAGGCCAATGACTCGGTTGCTTATTCGTTCGAACTCGGTAAGGTAGGCAGTTACGGTGGTTGTTTGGGTGAGTTTAAAAAGTTTCGCTTCGTGGTCTTTGTAGGCCGAAGGTCCGAATCGCCTTTCTACTTCACGCTTGAAGTTGGTCCATGAGGGAAGTAGGTCGTTATTGGCGTGGTTTTGGTACCAAGCCAATGCGTCGCATATGAAATAAAAGACGGCTAGGGACACTTGCTCGTTAACAGGGGGATAGTAGGCGAAGAAATTTTCGGCTTGAAAAATCCATCCGAGTGGGTTGGATCCGTCGAAAAGTGGTAGGGTGATTTTTAGGGTACGGTTGTTATTTTGGTTGTTGGACGATGATTGAGGTGAGCCGAGAATGGACTGTGGAGATTTTCGTCTTTGTCCGGATGAAGGTTCGGTGTTGAGTTTGTCGGACATGGTGATGAGAACGTTTGCTTGTAGGTCGAATTTGGTGTGTAAATTGCGGGTTTCGTCGATTAGCTATTGGAATTGGGATGCTTGATGGGCTGCGGCATTGGCTGTGTTAGTGATAAGTTGTTGTAAGAGATCGGTAACCGAAGGTTGTTGGTCTTCGGATGTGGAATCTTTTCGAGGGGCCATAGGAGGGTGAGTTGGCAAATGAACGCACCAATTATAGTAATCATTAGAGGGGATTAGGCTCTTGAGAAATTAAGATTAGAGAGAATATTTTTTGAATAATTTTCTGGATAATTTCATTAATCAAACATTACAACTATAAATAGGAAATGAGACTACATGTCCACTATGCCAGTAAGGCACATACACCATGTCACATCCTTATTTTTAGCCATGAATACCCACTATTTGAGATCATGGGCCATTAACTAATTAAAACAAACAAACAATTAATCCTATTGAAAAGAAATGGTCGAACAGAATTAAAGCAACATTTGCAGATCAAGCATCATAACGAGCCGGGCTTCTGATCATCCTTTTGGGCCTGTTCTGGTGAGTTGGCCCAGTAGCCTGTTGTGAATCTGCATTAATGGGCTGGTCCATAACAGAGTCACGTCGGTGACTCACGTTGGCTCGCTCGCGTGTCCACAACACACGGTCTTAGTGAACAAGATAAATGATTTTAGTATTTTTACCGTTGCACTACGATAGTTTAAGGGCACCTCAATGGCTCAATGTGCATGTCGTGAATTTTATCCTAATTAATTTCCATAAATATAACTCCCGCGTAATTGTAAGACTATACATAAAAATCATAATCAAAAGAGATGATATGATTTACTCTCTTTCGGTTGGAACTAGAACAAACCAAAAATCAAAAAACTAGAACACGAAAGACCGAACCATAGATACACAAGTTTGTCTTGGTTCGGTATTCTGGAGTCTGGATTGGGCTTTTCTCATGTTGGTTAATGTATGTGTATAACCCCACAAGTTGGTGAGCGTTGAAATGTCAATTCAACAAGTCGATTTAGTTATATATCCTAGGAAATGGAATTACGAAATTGGAATTGTGTTTATCTAGCAAGTACGTTAGATATTAATTAATATCGGTTTGATCAATATGAGTCAAATAGGATTTTAAATGTTAGCCTATAAATAGTAAAGTTGTGTATCATTGTTATAAGTTTTTTTTAGTAATATTTTCTGATAATACGAATACGTGAGAGTTATTCACAAAAGGGATAATTGTCAAAATAAACAGTTGACTAAGCATATTTGTCAAAATAAAATCTGATGCGTTTAAACATTAGGGACGAGCCACTCTTTTGCGTTGCGTTTAAACATTAGGGACGAGCCACTCTTTTGCGTTGCGTCTAAACATTAGGGACGAGCCACTTTTTTGCGTCTACCAATCAGATGATTACACCTGTAAAGTCTTCAGACGCTTTAATTTTTAAGGTCCCTGCTTCTAAACTTTAGACGCGAGGCTGTTGTTTAGACGCAAGAATGGGTGCTCCCCTTTGCCTCAAGAATAGGTGCTCCCCTTTGCGTCTAAATAACAGCCTCGCGTCTAAAGTTTAGACGCAGAGACCTTAAAAATTAAAGCGTCTGAATACTTTACACATGTAATCATTTGATTGGTAGACGCAAAAGAGTGGCTCATCCCTAATGTTTAGACGCATCAAGTGTTTATTTTGGCAAATATGTCTGTTTATTTTGGCAATTATCCCTTCACAAAATCCTTTGTTCTGCTTTTTTGTTTGCTTTATTATCGATTGGGACTTCATGAGTTAATGGGGATAACAACCCACAAGTTAGAAGTTGGTGGAAACTTAACTATATTCGGTACTCACATTATTACTTGATCTTAGCTTTCGGCAGCAATCTTTTAACAACCAAAGCTGCATGTGAATTTTTATAGTTTATACTGTTTTTGCACCTTAATTATTAAATCATGATTACAATATTGTACGTTGTTAGCAACTTGCTATGGCAACTTGCTAGCTTATTGTAGGCATCAATCATTCCATCATCACACTTGCATTCATATAATATTTAACAATTAACGAACACATACGACTTTTAGTACTTTAATTATAAACCTCATTATATATGTGCCTTTTTCGATCATACTTTTTGTGTCAACCAATCTCTCGGTTCTCATATACGATTTTATGAATCTTAATGCATATCATACAAGTTGCTCACATAGAATCAAATCAAAGATAGGTTGCGTAAATATTAATATATTATTACAATTAGTTTAGTCACTAAATATAAAAAAATCTACTTTCATCTGAATTAAACAGAAACGGGGACCAAAAACACTAAGGATGCTCATTTGGTTCTTTCGCACGTGCAGAAAGTGAAGCATAACCTTTGATGTTATTATTTTTGGTAATTTTTGCATCTGGTCCACTTCGGAAGCATCTTACATTGTGATCATCTCTTGAATGATTACAAAATATGGGAGAAAAAGCTTTGTTCTATACTATGATTGATAACTAGCTAGCTACCAAGTTATTTTTTCACAGTTGTGGATACTAAATAGGATAGATAGCTATCGTTTTAATAGCATATTACATGCGGCAGGTTGTAAAGAAGCAAACCTTTTCCAACATGCAAATGCTCATAAGCTTAAATAACAAGCAAAACTAGTGAGTAATTGATTATGTTATTCTTGTTGACAGTGATCAATTAAAAAAAAACAAGAATCTGGCTAAGCATATAGGCTTACATCGTCATGGTGTCATGATTTTAGTTTATTTGAAGATTAGAATTGTTATCAAATCTTTTCTAGCATTTGGAGTGTGCACAACATGTCCCATGTGGACAAGTCCGAAATTTCCAAAATTTCGGACAACCCCAACAGACCAAGGCACTGTTGGGGTAGTATCGTCAACTCTTCGGTCTGCAGAAACAGACCTTTCACGAAACAAAGGAAGTGGAGAGCCCACATCAATAGAAAGATGGACACCCTCCCTAAAATAGTTGTTGGGCTTAAAAAAAGTAGGTGTATGTATGTTGAGGTGGAGGTTCGATGTTGTGTTAAAATAAAGGTTTTTTTAGGGAGGTTTAAAATCTGATATGACATGCTAAGGTAGAGGTTTGTAGGTTTTTGCATTGTTGATGTTCTTAATTAGAAAATCATTCCAATTATCCGGTAGATATTAGTGGACTCAAATATACATCTACTACAATATATAAATGAAAGCAAAGTTGGGATACATGTCATCATATGTGGGCATAGTTTCTGTTTTTCCAGCTCATTATACCGGGTCAATTGAATGGGTCATGGATAATCCATCTATTATTAAATTATTTTTTCTCTCTCGTGTGCATAGTAACTGCACTTTCCCTATGATTTTTAAACGTTAATAACTTTTTTAAATGACATTTGTTTTGAAAAAAAAATTACACCAAATTAACGAGTACCATAGTGCTATACAAAAAACGGGAAAAAAACGAGCGTTTTAATATCTTTCCAAATCAAGAAGTAACGCATCTGTTGCAAGCAAAGTCTGTTTAATAAGGTATGTTCCAGAGCAGTGGGTCTGTTAAGAAGATCTGTCTGAGTTAGCTAACATAATATATGATTTTATGTATTTTTTGTAGATTTTTCTAAAAGAAAGAAACACGAATGCCACTGTTATTGAATGGTGAACGGGCAGCGCCAGTTGCGGAAAGACGGGTTGTTGTTTGCAGGGTCATTGGCCACCTTCTAAGATGAAGAACAAGAATGTATGAACCTAGTTATAGTTTGATTGATGGCTAGTGCCCCATATTTATATGTTGCGAAGATTTTTATTATGACCCATATCATTGTATTTGATTTTGAAATAGATTTATTGAAATATATATATACATATATGAATTCAGAATAAATTAGTAATTTTATAATTTTTTTTTATTTTTTTGGTCAAAAAAGATGACACGCATAGTCTGTCGTAAGTAGATGACACGAAAAAAATGTCATAAACGCGTGTCAAAAAAGATTGTCATAAGAGCGTGTCATAAAGAGATGACACGCAAAAAAGTGTCATGTTAAATTTATGACACTGCCATCATTGACACTCTTTTTTGTGTCATCAGACCTCTTTCTTGACACGCAATGCGCGTCAAGAAAGGTCTTTTTTCTAGTAGTGTTAAGGTTTAATCAAGATAGATACAATAGGAAAAAGTCCTGGTCATGCAATGCAACTTAAAATTTTACCATTCGATTTGCTTTTAAAAGAATCTCGAAAAGTATATAAAGAAAGTTATTGTGGGACCGTGATTCGCTCTACCTTTGCCACATGTATTCTTGTAATGGTAAGTTCTTGTTTTTATGCCACATGAGCATATGACTCATCAATACAAAGTCTTAAAAACTTTAAAATATCGGTTTATAAAATTACTTGTAGATATATGATTTAGCAACACAAACCCAATTGTTTTAGTAACTTCCCACTTCCATATAAAATATTGATATCACCACAAGAAATCCTCTCAATAGATACTGACGCGACACTTTTAGCGACAACATATTGTCGCTATTGTTAGCAGTGGCGACATTCCAGAACGATAGAGGCAAATTTTGTCGCCTCTATTGTGATGTTTCCTTGTAGTGGTAATTGAACAAGGCTAGTAAAGTTGGCAGGTTTTTCATGTTCGGATCAAAACATGTTTGGGTTAAAACGGGAATTGAGTAAAATGAGTTCCGGATTTAAAGAAGAAGTATCAATAGGGTTTGGTTCACAACGAGGTCTTGCCAAAATAGGGTTGGGGGAAAATAAGTTGTCTTAGAAAAAAAAAAAGTATGAAACACTAACTATATTTTTTTATGTCAAAGTTACAGAAATCAACCTTTATGCATGTCTAAAAATGCAACTTTCAACTTTGTCTTTAAAAAGTCTTAAAACTAACCTATAACTTCAATTTTTGCTACATTTTCACACCTTTGTAACTAAATCTACTAAAAAAACCTGGTAAACTCCACTCACAATCTCACGTGATAAGCATGAAAGGGTGTAATGGTCATTTCATGTGCTTTTATAATATTATTATTTAAATTGGGGAAGATGAAGAATTGATATTAAATAATAATATTATAAAAACACATGAAGTGACCGTTATACCCTGACATGCTTTGCATGTGAGATTGTGAATAGAGTTAACCAGATTTTTTTAATAGAGTTAGTCACAAAGGTCTAAAATTGTAGTAAAAATTGAAGTTATAGGTTAATATTGGGACTTTTTACAGACACAGTTGAAAGTTGCATTTTTTGGACATACATAAAGGTTGATTTCTGGAATTTTGTCTATTTTTTATGGTTTATTAGCTACTGGGTACTGGCAAAGTTAGTGTCTAGGTTGGGAACGTGGAGACAATGGCAAAGATGATGGGAATGAGATGGTGGTGTGGTGGCGGCAACAATGACGGTGATGGAGTAGCGACAGCGGAAATTGGTGTCATTTGTGGCGGCAGCTTTGGAGGCGAGTCTGACTGAACCAGTGGTTTGAATCTGCTGTTGCGCATACCTGAGCCGAAAAAATGAAACGGGTTAGGCTCCTCCCTGCTCCGACCAGTTCTCTCTCCATCTCTCTCTTTCCACCGTGCTCCTCCCTACTACTCCTTGTGCTGCCGTACACCACCATGCTCCTCCCTTTTTCCTCGGCACTGTGTGTGTGTTCGTATAGAATAAGGGATAGGTGGTTTGGGTTATATTTGGTTTGGTTTTGATGGTTTTAACAAAACCATTAACAGAGGTATTCTTTTTTAATAATAATAATAATAATAATAATAATAATAATAATAGAAATTATGTATAAGTGTAGTAGGATTTTTATTGATTAAGTGTGTTTTTTCTAAGCTATCGAGGTGTTATTGTTACAAGATAAAATAGTCATTTTGAACACTTATTCAGACATATAACCAAACAACCATTACTGGTTCAGCACTTACTGGTTTAGAGCCTCTTAACCATTCAGACCTCCTACTGAGTCAGTACTTACCCATTCAAAACTTTTCAAACGGCCCCTAAGTTGAATCGTTGAAGTTCTATGACTGATTACTTCATTAGTTATCACATTTTGTATGCTCCATTATTTGGGTTGCTATACGCTCATTTTAATTTGTACTACGTACTATCTTTCGTACGTTTTATAGGTTAAGTATTGATTAACATATCATCAAGCTCACTTAGTGGCTTGTATAATTTTAATACTTCTATGCCATAATCTCATCCAAACTTTATCTTAACTTTACCATATCATAGCCAACTTTATAAGAAACCCAAAACCAGAAACTAGATCATTAGGGTTTCTACAAATGAGAGATTGTAGGCCAAGTTGAATAGGGTATTTGCACCAATGAAGGTATATTTAACGATGATCCTTAGAAAAAAAATCCATGTTAATTAAAAGGTTCCTTGTGTTTTCTCTTTGTTGTGATCGCATCCTTTTTATAGCTTAGGCAGAAAGCACAACGTACTTTTGACGAACATTAGTCCCCCAAAAAGTCATTCAAAGTTGAATCAAGTTTGTTGAAGAATAAAAGTTTTATTTTTTTACCATAAGAAGATTAGAATATATGTTTATGGTACCTAGTCAAAAGAATATATCCTTTTTAAAATGACCAATTTGATTGATGCACCATGCATAAGACATCCCCCATGCAATCCATACCTCATCAATGGAATAATTGTAGCTTTTATATATAAATATACACACATATGTATGCATTCAAAGAATGAGACTTATCTTACAAGCTGGCAATCATTACCCTTTTATAGAGACATGATAAACAATGATGTTTCATGCACAAGAAAAAAAGATAATCCATCGACATCACAACTTTACACGTACTAGAATGCATACAAAGAAGTGGCCATCCATCTTCATATGCCCTTAAAAAGAAGGGTTTATAAAACCCAAAACGACACTAGAATTGCACCAGTGCACGTAGGTCAGTGTGGCTTGTTAAATATGCATATATTGTTTCAAGAATTTAGCATATGATAAAGCAAAAGGAATGTGAATATATGTTTGATTGAGAGGCAAGTTGTGATGTTACTTGTGTTGAATGTCTAGATAATAAAATCCTAAATAGTGCCATCTTTTTGTATAAAAGGAAGGGCACTTTAGACAGGGCCAAAGGGCTTTGTCTAATTGTCCATATATATATTCTTTTGTATGTGTGGGTAGGATGCCCGCCTAAAAACTAGCTGAGCCACATATAATCATATATATATACACACATTTTTGGGTGCTTTTTGTTGTTCTTATTCTGCAATCATTTAGGGTTTTCTGTACGATTCATATGTGAAATAGAGAATCTATCTTGACCCTTGATTTGTCCATGTGGGATCACTGATTGCAACGTCAGAAAACCATAAGTAATATGGACTGATATATGGTTAAGTTTGGTTATATAATCGTTTGGTTTTAAGTTGGAACTTTAAGATGTAACCAACTAATAAGACTAAAGCGGTCTTTGTGCACATTTTTTTAAATAACGTTGATACGAGAGAATAAAGGGAAAGAATAATGGGAGTGTAATGTAAAAATACTCATGCAACCTTAATAAAAAGAGTGAATAAATAATTGATCAATTGTTGGTAATTCTGGTTTCTTTCGGTTTTGATTCAAACATGCTCATTGATTAATTCGGTTAGTGAACAGTTAAATAAAATAAGTCTTTTAAAAACTAAGCATTCTGTCCTTCAAGGGTATAATTCGGTTAGCTACGTAGCTCAGTTGGTGAATGGACCAGTGATCTTTTTTGGAGGTCTCAGGTTCGATTCCTACGAAGGACATAATGAGAAATGATGGATGACTCATGGCCTATGGTCATGAGTTCGAGTCCTGATCACGCCAGGTTTTACCGGTTTACTACTATCGTGCATTCGGACGGGTATGTGGGTCGGGTTTTCCCTTGAAGCAGGCTGTCGGGCGGGTTAGGGGCTTCGTGCATCCGGGGTGGGCCGGGCTATGCCCCTGTCTTTGCCACCGGGGGGCCGCGTACGAAGTACCCGGTGTTGTTTAGTTGGCCGTTCAAAAAAAAAACTAAGCATTCTTACCCATTCACTTTTGTGCAATCAAAATTTATCATTTTAGTTCGGTGTTTGTTCAAACAGGTAATCTACGTGTGTACAGAGCGGGTTCAAGGCACGGTTGAGAAAACTCAAGCGTGTTTGCCAAGGCTGAGCACCATAACACATGGAGGTTCCCATGGTTGAGGTCATACTTTGCAAGTATGTTTTGAAGCCAGGTTAGGTTGTGTGTTCAACTATGAGTTAAAATGGGTTGAAATGGTTCAGGTGAGGTGACCTGACATAATATTATTGGATGGTGGAGACAGGACTTATTTCAGTATTAATTTAAACAAACTATATAATTTTATTAGACCCATACCATTTAAATTTGATTCATGCCATAACAATTTCAAGTACTTAACATTATAGCCACATAAATACTAGGGAATTACATTATTAACTGAAAAGTCACAAAGCAACAATGCTTTGTGTAAGTAGCCCGTGTAACCCCTAACTTCTTTGAAACCTAAACCACCCACATACTAGTAACTGCTAATATTATAACGAAATACCCATTATGCCCTTGAGACAGCCTTGCAAACCAACGGTTTTTTCATCTCCAAAGACAACTTCAAACACTCTGACAAGTCAACCGAACCGGCTTCAACCCAATTGAACTTTTGCAAAAGCTGGGTTAGCCACAAATGAACCGTGGCTAGGCCCATTGCCTTCCCAGGGCACACCCTCCTCCCAGCACCAAACGGAGCCAACCTAAGATCCGACCCCATAATCGCAACATCCTCCTTCAAGAACCTGTCTGGATTGAACCGGTTTGGCTCGGACCACACACGCTCATCATGGGTTATGGCCCACATGTTCACCATGGCAGTGGTGCCCGCGGGAACAAAATGTGGGCCCACATGGGTATCTTGGGTTGAGAGTCGAGCCCAAGATAGAAGTGGGCCCGGTGGGTGGACACGTAGTGTTTCCTTAACAATTGCTTGGAGATAAGGAAGGTTGTCAAGATCCGAATCAGTAACGGGCCGGTTACCAACTACCCTTGCGATTTCGGACTGGGCCCGGGCTTGGATATCAGGGTGTAACACCATTCGTGCAAGAATCCACTCCAACAAGATTGCCACCGTGTCAGTTCCTCTAAAAATCATTTCCTACACCAAAATAACAATGTTTTGTTAAATAAAAAAATAAAGATATTATTCTTATTCTATGTATACGCATTTTTTACTACCCATCCTCATATCGTACCAGTTTACTAGTCCGTTTTCATATTTTTTAGTATTTTTGCACACTAAAAAACCGCTCTAGTTTGTTTTTGTGTTTTTATTCATTTCTGGTTTCAATATTTCGGTCCATTATAGTTTTTTTTTCATGATTTATTCCTTCTAGATATTGATATTTTGGTCTCTTTTTTATGATACCGATCTCATTCCTATTTAATCCCAAAGAAATTTAAATAATAATAATAATAATAATAATAATAATAATAATAATAATAAAACTTACCCAAAGAACAGCAATCATGTCAGCATCACTAAACTTATTATCCGACTCCAAATCAAGCAAAACATCAACAAAATCACCATCATGAACCCCAACATCACCACCACCAGACCGTCGTTCACGGTGTTGTTGAATAATCTCCCCAACAAAAACATTAACTTTGGAAACCAAATCTCTACACCTCCTTCTAACTCCTTGGACATCAAACCATCTAACAACAGGAAAATGGTCACTCCAGTTAAATATACCCAACAACACATACCCTTCACTCACTAGCTTCTCTAACTTATACCCATCACCACCTTGTCCAAACTCATCATAACATTGTCCAAACACAGTCTTCATGACATTGTTTAACGAAGCATAATGGAGGATCTTTTTAACCTCCACGACACCGTTTTGTTTCATTGATAAAGAAACTTGTTCCATCGTTTTTAACCCGATGTTTTCACGGAAAACACCAAACCCGGATACTCTTTTCGGGTTAAACAAATGGGTCGATGAGATTCTTCTTAAGTTACGCCAGTAGTCACCGTATGGAGCAAAGCCCATAGCACGGTGAAACAACAGCTCGTATGCTGACTCCTTAACGGGTCGGTCAGCAAAGTCTGAGCTGTTGAGTATTTCTTTAGCGGTATCTGGATGACTTGAGATGACAAAACGGGTTAACCCGACAGAGAAAGCCATGAGTGGTTTAGCATTAAAAGCGTTAGAAAGGTTTGCTAGAGTTCTATGTGTTAATGAGGAAGTGAAAGCAAAAACGAGGCCCAAAACTGGGACCCCAGAAGGGCCTGGGATCGCGGTTTTGGGCCGGGGTTTGGAGAGGGCCCATGAGAGGCCACCAGGAGCAAGAACGAAAGCGAAGACGGAGACGAAGACGACGATGGATAGGAAGAGACTGAAGCTTATTACTGAAGAAGAATCAGCTATGTTAGGAATGCATAGGGAAGGAATAGAGGAAGACATGGTTGAAGGAGGGAGTGAATGAGCAAGTATTGGAGTGTGTTGTGATGGTTATATAGAGGGTTTGGAATATCGTTATCATAAAATGCATATTTTTTTAATTTAAGATACGTTTTTATTTATTTGAGTAAAACTGTCGACTAATAATATATACCTCATTATATACCTTTTTATTCATAAGCTTTCTTAATGCTTCAATTCTAACCAATATTGTTATTCTAGTTATTGTCGAATCAAATTCGTTATACTTTCAACAAATGGTGCATTTGGTATCGTTATCGTTAACCATGGCATATAACTGGTTAGAAAACCTTATTTGTGGCTGTTGTTGGTGAGAAATAATCATAAAAATAGCTATTGATTTGCTATTGGCTTATATCTAGTTGCTAAGGCCATGTTTGGCTAAACTTCTTCTTATCACCTTATTTCCTTTTCCACATTCTTATATCCTTAATCCCAAAAGTTACAAATCCTTACTTATAACTTATCTCCTTTTCAACCCACAAAAACTCCTTTTCAACCCATTACCCAAACATTATTTTCTCCTTATCTCCTTCTTAATTAAGGAGATAAGTTATAAGGAGGTAAAATAAGGAATCCCAAACATGCCCTAATTTTGCAACCTCTTAGACAAAAATAAAATAGGGTCAGGGTGTCATAATGGTTAATGTTATTCTAAAATTCGTTGGAGATTTAATGGTTAATGTTATTCTAAAATTCGTTGGAGATTTAAGGGTAGTGCATTATTAACCAAGAATCTCTCTTGGCCCTACCGAATGTAGGATTTACCTAAGGTGTTAAAATGGTTCATGTTATTCTTCTCGGTAGTCGACATAGATACGATACCGATTATATTACTTTTATATAGTTTACGAATAACATATTTGTTAATTTTTATCGTACGGATTATTTATATGCTAATTATATCATAAGAATCACCGGTTATATTACTTTTATGTAGCGTACAGATGACCTATATGTTCTTTTTATACTAATTGTTCGACATTATTATTATGGTACGAATAGCCCTATTAATTTGATATGAACCCGTCGGGGGCAAAGCGAACAACATTGCTGATACGAGAGACCAGATGTTACAATGGTATCAGAGTCACTCTTGTGTCGTTCGGGATGATACGAAAAATCTCATCAAGGACGATGAGTCCCTAGGGGGGTGATTTTAACGCGTATCTGAGAAGATTAACATGGACCAGTGTAACCCATATGTCGTGGCCATGAGAGATTTTTGGTTTATAAGACATGTACCGCCTTTTAAATCACCAACGCGTTTTGGGTTTACTTGACTGTAGAGGACATGAAAACTTCACAGTTAAGCATGCTCAGGTAGGAGTAGTATCAGAAAGTGTGACCTCCTTGAAAGTCTCTATCAGGGCAACAAAAAACAAATCCGTGAATTCCTAGATGGGCAATCCATCATAGGCAATAAATCGGACAATATTGATGGTACAACAGGTTGGATGTTACGTGAATGCAAGTGAAATCAATGATTGTAAATTAAACGTATATATTCACATTGTAACTATGTAGTCATATTAATTGGAAAATCATAAGTTTTAGCGAGCCATTGTGGGACTAGCCCACATGGTAGACGTGAAAGCTTCCTAGATGGGAGGTCTTGGGTCTAATCTCAAGCAAGAGGGAGAATTTGTATACTTTGGTGTAATTTAGGTGTGAATAGAGTAGAACAAACTTTGCCGTTCAAAGAATAAATAAAGTAAAATAAAATAAGTTTTAGGGAAAATGATGACTTTGTGACTAGGGGGGAGGAACACTTGTAGGAATGTATTTTTCTTTCACTGATTTTAACCAATCCTGCTTTGTCACGTCACTTCACTGATTTACTTTACTAAAATACTTTTTTGGAGGCAGCACTCCACTGATTCTTTTATTTATTTTCATTTAAATACCCAAACTTTTATTTTAAAAAAATTTCACACGGTTTCAACTTTTAAACCGTTTATTAACATTTAATTCATACAATTACAACCGTCCCACCAAACGGTCAGCAAAATTAATTTGTAATTCTTGAAAACCGTCGATTGAATTAAATTGAGTTCAACTAACGGTCAGTAAACTTTAATTTTAACAGTGCACCGTTCGTTCAAAATTTTGTATATAAATTGATCAAACCGTGGGGTTAAAATCCACACTTTACCACGGTTTAAAAAAAAATAAACACCCCAAAAAATGAATCCGTGGACCGATGAAGAAGAGATTGCATTAGTGGTGTGCCACAAGGATGCAACAAACGACTCGGAAATTCAACAACTCCCGATGGACGAAGGGTCGGCCTACCCCGCAGAGGGGTTTTGGGCCCGTGCGTTGACCGATTTCCACCAACATGTTGGCACCAACAACAAGACCCTCCAAGACATCTAGTTGAAGTGGGTCGATCTGAATATCAAGTGTGAGAGGTGGACCACCCTCTACGAACAAACAATGAGGGACGATCCGGACCTCGATCACGAGTTGGCTATCGACTTCACTCACTATGAGTATGAGGCTCGATACAGCAACAATTTCGACCATGTCGAGGCATGGCAATTATTGCGCCAACGTTAAGTTTATTTTTCTTTGTGTTATGTATTTTTATTTTATGTTTAATATTATTATGTTTTAATTTTATGTTTTTAATGAAATGTTCTTATTTATGTTTTTTTATTTAATTAGATTTTTAAAACAAACGGTTAAAAATAAAAGGGAAATTTGATTTTAAAACCCTGAACTATTAATTATTGGCCGTTGATACACTGAACTACAAAATTGTTCACCACCACATTGTACTTTCAACTTCTTGGCCTCTGTCACCCTCGGACTAACCATGGTTAGGTTTTTTGCTAACGTGGCCATTTTTGCTGATGTGGCATGATGACGTCACTATGCTACATCAGCAAAATGGCCACGTCACCTGCCACATCAGCAAAAATAGCCACGTCACCATGCCACATGAGCAAAAATGGCCACGTCATCATGCCACATCAGCAAAAATGGCCACGTCAGCAAAAAAAACTAACCATGGTTAGTTCGAGGGTGACACAGGCCAACAGGTTGAAATTACAGTGTGGTGGTAAGCAATTTTGTAGTTAAGTGTGTCAGCGACCAATAATCAATAGTTCAGGGTGTTAAAATCCAATTTCCCAAAATAAAACAATACAAAAAAAAAAACGGTTCAAACAGTAAAAATAAAGTTACAAATAAAATAAAAACGGTTACCAGCACGGTAAACAGAACCAGCAAAACGGTTCATGAGACCACTACCAGCATGGATGGCGACGGTGTTACCGTGCTGGTAGTGGGTACCCGTGAACAATTCGGGTGGCGCCGCGCCTCCGCTAACTTTCTGTTCATAAATAGCTAGCTTCAAATAAAACTGATGGGATTCAAGTCGCGCGTTGTGTGAGGGACGCGGAAAGAATTTTGCCGTTATCGGTAGTTCATTACGATACTAGCTAGCAATCACTATAGTAATTGAAAGAGAAAACTCAAAATATATAGTTATATTCCGAAGGATATCTAGATATATTTCATAAATCGTTTTTCTATTTTCATTTTCATTCTAAATGTTTACAAACACACATAATTTAGATATAGGGAAAATGGATTTAATTACTCCCAACTATCGCCTGTTGGCGGATAATACTCCCAACTATCACTTTGGCCATTAGCACTCCCAACTTTCAACTTGTTGGATTTTATCACCCCCAAACTAACTGAGGTCTAACCCAGTTAGTGTTCGTGGTCAAAATGTAAAAAACTAAACTTAAGGGCCATTTTTGAAACATTTTATTATTATTATTAAAAAATAACTTATTACTTATTATTATTATTAAAAACTATTATTATAATAATAATGTATTAAAAAAATATTATCTTTTAAAATTTTTATAAATCCCAACCCCCCCCCCCCCTTCCTGTTGACAGACCACCCCCCCCCCCCTCTCTTTGTCTCTCTAAACCACCACCTCCACCATCACTCATTGGTGGTGGAGTTCAGAGAGAGAGAGAGAGTTCAGAGAGAGAGAGAGAGTTCAGAGAGAGAGAGTTCAGAGAGAGAGAGGGAGAGTTCAGAGAGAGAGAGAGAGAGTTCAGAGAGAAACGACCTCAGCCACCACCACCGACCTGCAACGACCACCGCCCTGCACCACCACCGCCCTGCACCACCATCGCCTGCAACGACCTCAGCCACCACCACCGACCTGCAACGACCACCAACCGACCTGCAACCACCACCATCGACCTCAATAACCCCCCAATCGACCACCTATCACCACCAATCGACCACCGACGACCTCAGCCACCACCTTCAAACCCTAATTCCAAACCCTCACCATCGACCTCAGCCACCACCTTCAAACCCTAATTCCAAACCCTCACCATCGACCTTCAAACCCTGTACCTGAACTAAAGGTCTTCCATCATAGACCAGTAATGGTGTTTATAAACCCTTAACTGTTTTAATCTAAGGGATCTTCGTGTTGGTTAGGTCGTTGGGGGTGACCGGTGGGCGGTGGTTGTAGGGGATGACGGTGGAGGTGGTTGTATGGGGGTGACCGGTGGGCGGTGGTTGTATGGGATGACGGTGGAGGCGGTGGTTGTTAGGGATGACGATGGAGGCGGTGGTTGTTGGGGATGACGATGGAGGCGGTGGTTGTTGGGGATGACAATGGAGGCGGTGGTTGTTAGGTATGGCAGTGGATGCGGTGGTTGTTAGGGATGGCAGTGGATGCGGTGGTTGGTGGGGATGGAGGTGGAGGTTCTTCACAAGAAGAAGAAGAAGAATGGGGGGGGGGGGGGGTGGGGGGATGTATAATAATAATAATAATAATAAAAAGTTTCAAAAAAGCCCCTTATGTTTAGGTTTTCACATTTTTGCCACATAAATTGTCCCTTAAGTTTAGTTTTTTACATTTTGACCACGAACACTAACTGAGTTAGACCTCAGTTAGTTTGGGGGTGATAAAATCCAACAAGTTGAAAGTTGGGAGTGCTAATGGCCAAAGTGATAGTTGGGAGTATTATCCGCCAACAGGCGATAGTTGAGAGTAATTAAATCCATTTTCCCTTAGAGATAAAGGTAAAAGTAGAAGCACAGGAAACCAAAAATGACATACAAATTCACAACATAAAATGTATAAAAATTATCCAAAATTCTTACAGATTCATGAAATCTACAATTATTGCAAAGATAGCCATACACTTCATATTTGTGAAGGATGTTTTGAACTACTGGCATCCACTACTAGAAAATTGGCTATTTGCTACAAAAGTTTTCCTACGAAAAAAAATGCGTCACAAATTTTGACAAAGTTGCTACGCATTTGTGACGACAAAAAAACTTTAATTTTTTTAACAAGTTTGCTACACAATAGAGACAAATACTTAGGAATTTGCATAAGAAATGGCGTAGGAAATGCGTCACAAATTTCCTACACCATATATTCGTAGGAAATGCGTTGAAAATTGCGTAGTAAATGTGTAGTAAATGGTTTCCGACGAGGCTTTTTAACGAAATCTTGATGTTGTAAAAAGCCTCGTCGGAAACCATTTACTACACATTTACTACGCAATTTTCAACGCATTTCCTACGAATATATGGTGTAGGAAATTTGTGACGCATTTTCTACGCCATTTCCTATGCAAATTCCTAAGTATTTGTCTCTATTGTGTAGAAAATTTGTTAAAAAAATTAAAGTTTTTTTGTCGTCACAAATGCGTAGCAACTTTGTCAAAATTTGTGACGCATTTTTTTCCGTAGGAAAACTTTTGTAGCAAATAGCCAATTTTCTAGTAGTGATCCTCGAGCTCACACAGCTCTACCGCGAGCTCTATGAACTAAAGCTGCATAGCATTTTTGCAAGACAAATGATTCACTTGAGAAAAAGAAACAATAACAATGACTAAAAGTAAAACACTCAAAAGGATTTCCAAGCGACCAAGCATACATTAACAAATTTTAAATGGGGAGTCATAATAAAAGGTGAAGAAGCAAATAACTGGATGGGCACATAGGTGAACAAGACCAAACTTCGTCTTTCCCATCTCCAAAATCCAAATCTACAATAAGAGAAAAAGAAAAGAAAGAGGGATGGAGGCGACTACCAGGAGTTTCCTCTCATTACAGACACAAAAAAGTGTGGTAGGGCTTCAGCCTGTTCCCTAGCGTTAGAGGTGAACCTCTTAAATAGAGAACTTATGGGCCACCATCACGGACCCCTAAGCTAGTGGCCCCAAGCCCAGTTAGGGGGTTGCCTCCATAAAATCTTCAGCCCAATAAACTTAATATAAGTTACATTGCGTTGGGCCTCGCTATTGGGTTGATAGATAACAATAAACTATTAGTGATAGTGTGATACGTTTCCATAAATTAGTTGGTTTATTCGGTATCGGGTGTCCTTCTTTCCTTTTTTATTTGTCCCAAATTAAATGTCCTTTTTCCAAAAATAGAAATGTACTTTCCAGTTTTGCCCATAAAAGACAAAACACAATCACCACTTTTGAGGATATTATTGTCATTTTACCACATACAAACAAAAAATTTCTTAAAATGTGTGTTTTTAGACATGGGACATTTAAATTGGGACGGGGAGAGTATATTCTAACAAATCAACCGCACGTAAGATTATATAATCTAGATGTAAAAATCATGAAAAATGGCAGCTTAGCAAAAGATTAAAAGCCTAAAGGTAAACGTTAAGGTTGTATTATGTATGGGGGAAGGCAGCAACCTACCAATACGGTACGACACGTAACGTAACATTTTACATTGAAGTTGCCTATTGTTATTAAGCTAAAAGACATAAGCTATAAGCGACAGAAGAGAAGTATTGACCCGTGGTCAAAAGGAACAACGAACGGCTAGTGGTCGTTGATAGTGATAGAGCAGCCACAACTTTAGCTGGGTGATAGTTAAAATGGTGAGGCCTAGTTACTTTGTCTCTTTTTATTTACTCTACTTCATTAATGCAACTAAGTAATTGATCTAAAATCTTAAATGGATCTTGATGGATCTTGAAATTCTCATAAAAATTAGGATTCTTATATGAACTTTCAGGATGGGAGGACTGGTTCAAGTGGCGTATTCAGGATTTTTTTTTCCGGTGAATTCATTGTTTTTTAGATGCTACAATTTCATAGGTCGGGTTGGTTCATCAAATAATAAAATAATGATACGATAATAGAAACAGTGGCGAGGCTTAGTAGGGGCGGGAGGGGGCGGCCGACCCCCCCGAATTTTCGTGCAAAAGTTCCGATTATATAGTATTCGTATAGAAAATTTTGTAAATATAGGGTTTCGACCCCCCGAAACTGGTTTTCGACCCCCCGAAACTAGTGACTTCCGACCCCCCGGTGACTTCCGAACCTTCGGGTCAAGCTTCGCCACTGAATAGAAAAAACATTTTTATTAGAAATTAAAAAGCACATAATATAAATACGAGTGTCTTTGTCGTGAAAACTATTGCATTTACATTGATTTAATGTTCTTTAACGAGTGAAACCAGAAAAAAAAATGGAAAATATTGTCTCATTTCGACATTTAGTTTCGATATAACAGGAGTTAATTTCATGCAATAGCTTATAGCTGGCATATTGTTTAGTTTGCAGATAAAGTTTAAGAGAACGAGGTTTATTAAATGATGAAGTTAAATTATTTACTTTGTGTGAATAACATCCGATTTGAAGTTTGATGTTTTATAAAATATGAGATTAAATAATCTAACTACTTTTTTTTAACAGTTCACTGCGGTAAAACCAGGCCTACCGGCAGCATTTTGCTGCCGGTAGAACTCCAACTCCCCACCTCCCATAAGAAAAGCAAGGAGGTTGTCACTCTACCATAAGGGGATTGGCAAACAATCTAACAACTAACACAAGTTATCGTATAACAAAATAGGAACCATGTATTTTTGTGTCACATTTATCGCCGTTTGAATAAGTAAAGGTAGTAGAATTGTTTCATATACCAAGACAGACTTGTTTACATACCAAAACAAACTGATATGTGATTTGGGTTAAGAAAAAAATAAACATAAAATGTAGGCACTAAGGTTCAAACCCGAGAACTCAAGGTTAAGGTAGAAACTTTAATCATCAAATTTGTTTATGGGTTATCTCAGCTTTACTTGTGGGTTCATGGCATATATATTTTTGAAGGCGGAAGTTAGGAAGGTTGCTAAGCACGAGGCTGCATGTTTAGAGAATCAGCATGTGTTCATTCCGTTTGCTTTCGATACTTTTGGATCCTTAGCCCCTGAGGCAGTTCGCTTTTTGGAGCGGGTGCAGAAGGTGGTACACAGTGACTCGCAAAGCCCGAGGAACCAAGGGTTTATATTTAGTAGAATAGGCTTTGCGATTCAAAAAGGGATAGCGGCGCAGCTTGTTGCTCGCTTACCCATTATCCCGATGTAACTTGGTTTTTATCGTGATATGAATAAAATATTCATTATACAATTCTATTAAAAAATTTAAACCGGGTGGGTTCGTCTAAACCGATACCACTCTAACTAAATCCGCCCATGGTTCAAGTCCAAGAATTGATAACAAAAACGAATAGAATAACTCTCCAAGAACTTTATTAAAACCAAGAAAATATGACTCAAAAAACTTGATTACAATAGCTCATAAACCATAACTTCGTTTCTCTCTTCTCTTGATAATGTCTAACCCTAACTTGGTTTATATAGACTAAGGGGCTGTTTGGTAGCCTCTTAATGAGGCTCTTAACCATTCAGTGCTGAATGATTCAGCATTCAGCGTGTTTGTTTCAGTCTCTTAATGGAATGGTTAAGGCTGAATCATTAAGACTTGAGATGTTGCTGAACCATTAAGCACTGAATCATTAAACACTGAACTAGGTTGAACCTTAATGAAACTCTCATACCAATGTGGGACAAGAAAACTAACCATTAAGAGGTCCAACTTAATGATTCAGCACTTAACCATTCAGACGTCTTAACCATTCAGAGCTCTTAATGATTCAGCACTTAATCAACCAAACAGCCCCTAAGCCTAACTTGTTAACCAATACATTACCGAATATAATTATTACATAATTAGGAAACTTAACCAACTATGACTAACTTGTCAACATTGATCCCGCAAGTTCATCGACTTGTGACTTGAAGTCTGCAAATTACAAGCAATCACCCTCGTAATTGCAGACTCGAAATAGAAGGTTTTTCAACTCTAAGCATGTCATCTTTATCTTGATTCTCCCGAGGCTCTTCATGATTTCTTACGGTGTTCTCTGGGGCTCCACTTAACTTGAACAAACACTTGCTTTTTTTTTATCAATACCCATCCTTCCTTGGGCTTGAATCCCTAACTTGACATTTTTATTGAATTCTTGAACATTCTTACTTGACTTTGAATTTTGAGTTTCACCATTGAACTTGGATCTTTAAGAAGATTCTGACTCATACATGGTGTATCAACTTTCAGTTCAACTCCTTTTATATCCCGGCCTGCAAAATTCTGCACTCCAATCATGCTAGCTTATGTACCGTTACAGTACCGGGACTTGCTATCTTGAGGTTGATCTTGTACGAATGGTTCTTGGTCCTTGTCACCTTCATCATAAGCTTACCAGTATCATCATGAATGTTGGGTCTTCTTCTGGTGATGACGAGTTCTTCCGATGACGGCGGAGAGTAATTTGATTAGGTCTCCAAGAACTTATTATAACCAAGAAAATATAAATAAAAAACTTAATTACAATCACTCATAAACCATAACTCGGTTTCCATCTTTCCTTGATAATGTCTAAACCCCAACTTGGTTTATATAGACTAAGTCTAACTTGTTAGCCAAAACATTACCAAATATAATTATAACACAATTAGGCAACTTAACCAACTATGATCAACTTGTCAATATTGATCCCCCCCCCCCCCAAGTTCACCGACTTTTGACTTGAAGTCCGCAAACTACCAACAATGGTTGCCAAAGGTATCGTAATAACTTCAATTCCAACAAAATCTTCATTTTCTTCTAAATCTCCTTCAACCCATCAACCCATAGTTCCAACAAAATCTTCATCTTCTTCCAGATCCTCTTAAACCTATCAACCACAATGTCTAAACAAACATATAAAGTGTGTTCATGTTTCCATTGAAGGTTCCGCCTAGCCGCCACCAAAGCTCTGCCGCAAATCAAAACCCTCTTCGTCTAGTATTCCGACTACGACATCATGAACACATATCACTTTCAACGGTTTCTTGTTGAGGTCCAGAAGCAGGTCTGAATCGGCTAGAATGGCGGGTGTTGCAGGTTGCCTAACGGTCAAATATGGTCCCAACGGTCAAAAATCTCAAACGTTCCCGACTCGGCTTGTATAAACCGTAAGACCTACCCGAACCACCCTGCCCGCGACACTTGGGGTGGTTTAGCCGATCGAGTAGCTCCAGAGGTACCCGAGACCTACCCTACTCCCACATCGCCCACCCTCATAGGATTGGTTTGAAATCAAACATAATCATATCATGTTTTTTTGTTTTAGAATCTATCATAATCATAACATATTTGGTTGTTGTTTTTGTTTTTTTTTTGTATAAATGACATGTGAAATGAAAAAAGATTAAAACAGTAAAGTCCAATGTTAATTGATTGCGTTTGTACCTAAGGAATATTTTCAATGCTGCAAGTACCTCACCTAGAGTCTACATTTTTTTAGGAACAGCTCATATTCTAGTCTGCATATAGGGTATGTTTGGTAAGAAACTTTTAATAGTTTTTATGAGCTTTAAGTTTTTAAGAAAAATCTCATATTTAATAAAAATCCTTATTTGGTTGAAGAGGCTTGAAGCTTTCAGGTTAGGAGAAAAAACTCTATATTGAAAAGCTACTAGTACTAGGGTTTAAGAAAAAGTTCCTACTACCTACAAGCTTTTATTGAGTACATGACACAAATACCCATTATATCATAAAAAATAAAAATAAAACATGCATACAAACTTTTAGTTAATGCCCATTTTGGTCATTTTATACATTTTATTAAAAGCTCCACCTTCTTTGTCAAAGACCAAAATATATTTAAAAAGCTACGGCTTCTAGCTACAGCTACCAGCTTCCAGCCACCAGCTAGTTTTACCAAACATATCCTTAGTTATTCCACAATACCAATAGAGTTTATTAAGAAAGATGCGGTTTATTAAGAAAGATGCGTTTCTTCTGTGTAGTTATAAATCGAATCTTAAATGCTTTGCATGTAAAAAAAATAGTAAACTTTGATATAGTAGAGGTGTTACTCTTAATCAGTAAATTTGAAAGAGACATTGTTTACACTCTATAATTATTTAATATTTTTGAAAGTAGTTATGAGTGGAGGAGAGAATAAGGTAATGATAAAGTATAAAAAATATTATTTAACTTGGCAAGTTTTAACAAATGAAAATTTAATCTTCTGTTTTTTTAGAAAAAAAAAAGACGAGAGAAATGTGATGTAACACATTACAATTTAATATCCTAAGGTTTAATATCCTAAAGATGGTTATTATATTTTTCCTATATTTCATGTGTTTTAATATCTTGTATAAGTATGTTTTACAGGTTTGGGTCTGATAACTTTTGAACGTGTGATAAGGAGGTGCTAAGTTGATTACTCCAGCTGATTAGATCATCAGGAGCCCAGTTCGTGTTTGTCATAAGGCCATGAGGGAAGGATGTTGGCCTATAGCCCATCCTGGTGTGTTTCTATGCTGATGTGGCAATCCAGTCTTTTACATAAGAATTGATCAAGGCCGTTAATCATGTTTAATCCTGGTTGTCTATCTTGCAAGTGGAAAAGGTTCCAGACTGTGATATAAATGCATATTCTCTCTCTTAGTTTATTATTCGGATCATATTTTTCTTTTCGTTACTCTCTCACACCTCTTTATTCTCTTAGTGTTTAGATCAGATTTGGGTTTGTTGTAAAGGCCAGTTTACATTGAATTTGATCATAGATCTTGTATCTTTGTATTCTCTTTCTTTAGATCTAGATGAGTGTGTAATCGATGAGGTGTTTGAGTGAGAGTATTTGTTTAGATCAGTTTATATCTTTTCTAGGGTTTGTAACCAGTTTTGGTTTGGGTATTATTTGAAGTATTTCTTTGTTATCCTCTGGTATCATGTATTTTGACAAAATGAAAATTTAATCTTCTGTTAAAAAAAAGACGAGGGAAAAGTAATGATTTTTAATGTAACTAGGTTTTATAACCACGCGCGTTGCGGCATGTTGAACCATGACCTAATTTTATATTTAGTTTAATTGTACGATTAACGTATGGTAGAATGAAAGTTATGCAACAAAATCTTTGATACCTCACACTGATGAAATCCAGTATGTGGGAGGTTAAGCATGGTGATTTCCTCAAGTTAACAAATGTTGATTTTTGGTACTTTAATTAATAGTAACCCTGTTAAGTTAACGGGGTTGAGTAGTAACCTAACGAAGTTGAGTAGTAACCTAACGAAGTTGAGTAGTAGGTTAACGGGGTTGAGTAGTAAATTAACGGAGTTGGATAGTAACATTTGAAGTTCAGTAGTAAATTGACGGAGTTGAATAGTAATTTGACGGAGTTGAGTAATAACTTGACGAAGTTGAATAGTAACCTAACAGAGTTGAATAGTAAATCCGTTAACATAACGGAGTTGAATAGTACTTGATGGAGTTGAATAATATTTTAACGTTGTTGAATAGTAACTTAACAGAGTTGAATAGTAAGAATAGTAACCTAACGGAGTTGAATAGTACTTGATGAAGTTGAATAGTATCTTAATAGATGTAACACCCCAAAATCATCCGTTACGCTTAATTTCGCCATTAGGCGTGATTAGCAAAATAATGAAACGAGACTCGAACAATAAGAACTTGGGTTATGTTCTAATATGGAACTAATCCATTTAATGTTATCAATCTTATAAATAAGCAAATATTACAAGAAAATCTAGCTTGACTAGCTAAGTTTCACTAGAAGATGACATTCGGGGATTTTGGAGGGACCATAGTTGCCAAAATGGCAAACTTGTGTGTTAATAATAATAAAAAGGGGAAGAACACACACACTTATGTGTGTGTGTCGTATGATATCAGGAGAAGAATTCTCCTTCACCTCCAAAACCTAAAGAACAAAACCTTGCTCAAATCCAAGCCAAATCAAGGGGCTTTTTGATGCATCAGCAAGAAACGGGTTATCTAAGGCCTATAGAACATCAAGGTACCTTTTATTTGGTAGAAATTGATGTTACATTCGTTTTTTATTCTTATGAAAATCTAGGGTTTTGATAAAAATGTGGAATTGATGGTTAATATGGGTTGCCTTAGTCTTGGGGAGCCTTAAACATGTATAATCCGGTTACAAATCACACTTAATATGTGTATTTGTTTTTGATCATATGCTTATGCATATGTGTAGAATTTTGGGGTTTAACCTCTAGGTTGAATCAACTTATATCTAGTAATCTTTGTGACTCTTAGGAGTTGTTAATATGAGAAATTTAGGCAAAGTGGTTTAAATAATGTAATATGATGATGATTAGACAAATGGTTATGCTTTGGCTAATCTTGAGCTTTTGAAACTAAGTATATTGGTGGATGCACACCAAATGTTTGATGAAATGCCTAGGTGAGTTAATCTCAACTAGACATGTAAGAAAATAGCTATGGATTTAGATTTAGCTAGTAATGATAATGAATACATGATGTTATGGATAGTGAACAAAATTCCATATTATGTATTCTAATAGACAAGTTTGACTCATCCCCAAGTTAGGTACAACAAAGAGGGAGCAAACGAGTCAAACGGATGCAAGGCGAATACTTATGGAAACAAGAATGGATGCGAGGTAAGTAATACTTACATTCACTAGATCACAAATATAACTTTTGTATTGATGTAATGATCTAAACCTCGATAAGGGATAAAGGTAGGACCCGAGGGGGGTGAAACCTATTAAACGGACGGTTTATGCGAATTCATGTCAAAACAAGATTTATGGTAATAAACGAATCAAGAGTGTTGATCATAGGATGGAAATCATCAAATGGGTCAATAAATAAAGCTATGTGGTAAGTCTAAACTCAAGTTTTGATAATACAATCACTTGAATAAGAAAGCTATGCAATTTGGGTAAATGGGTCAAGTGGGATTGCCACTTCCCCTTAACTAAAAGTTGGAATGTCATAAGGTTATGAACCATGGGACTTAATGGGTCAAATGGTGAAAGCTATGCAATTTGGGTAAATGGGTCAAGTGGGATTGCCACTTCCCCTTAATTAAAAGTTGGAATGTCATAAGGTTATGAACCATGGGACTTAATGAGTCAAATGGTGATTTCTCACCATTCGAACCTGACAATCAAAGTCAATAATCTAAGCCTTAAAAACCTTGGGGATAACGGGTTAATGGGAAATGCATCACAATTGAGTCTTGAGAGACTAATGTGGTTAATCTAGAAAGGGTGCAGGAAAACACTTGGAAATTGGGCACATGATGCCCAAGTAAACAATGAGGGTGCAAGTATGGATCAACGCCACCCGGTAAGTGGTAGTTAGATAAACGCCTTCGGGCGAAGCAATAAGGGTACTAAAATTACCCACATGAAGTGTGGGTGCAAATCAAGTAAGTTATTTCCATAACTATGTCTAATGCGCGCTAATGCGCTTAGAATCTACTAAACAAGTGAAAACTTGAGAAAGGATGAAAATCTAAGCCCGGAAGAACTTAGAGGTTTTTAAACAAGTCAATGAGTCAAAAACATTGGAATTGGAACAAGAAGTTTCGCCACGATTGGCTAAATTGAAACATTTGACAATGAAGGGCATTTTGGGAATTTAAAAGATTTCAAAAGGTTGAATCTAAGAAACTAAATCATAATAAGACAAATCGGATAAACGCTTTTGTTGATCAAGTGTCTAATGACTTGACAAATTAATCGGTAGGCATTTGGTGTGGTCAAAAAGTGCCTTGTTTGATTCAAGGCCTTAACGGGTCGATATGGGTAAAAATCAAAATAAACACTTAAAACTTTGAACCGGGTCATAACATCATTAACCGGACTATAATTTCAGTCAAACAAAGGTTTATTTAGTCGGCAAGTCAATACTTAGGCTTTGGGAATCATCAAATGCGGATGCGACATGATTCACATGCTTAAAAATCACCAAACAATGATCAGAAGCTGTGCGCGGCCGCTCACAGAGAGCGCGCGGCCGCGCACAGAGACCTGCATGACAGCATGATCTTTAAAATTCCATATAAAATCTTAGAAAAATCGTTAGGAGGTATTCTTTATATGCCTGGAAAGCTCTCTGAGCGTAGAACAATTCTCATTTGAAAGTCGAAGTCGGATTTTGGGTTTTAGAAGGGGTAAAAGCGATCCGAACAGCTGCTGCGCATAAGTTGCAGCAGTTTGTTTTCCTGATAAAGGGCCGTTTGGCCTGGTTCGTTCCGTTTCGACGCGTAACGACTATCGTACTAGTTTAAATGTTTCATTTGACCACTCACTAACCATTCTTTGTGTAATGGTGCTAGGTAAACATGTGATGGAAGTCCCGGAGCAAGGATCAAGTCGCGATAAGAGCCGAACACACCCGATCACTTATCAAGCTTCCGCACTAGAATCTAAGGAACTCCCGTTAAAACGCAACATCTTAGAATATGTTTTAACTATTAAAACTTAAAAATTTGTGTGAATCAAACATGTATTTGATCTTAATGGGTTGACTTATAACAAATTTCAAAGTTTTAATCGGGAGTGGTTTTTAGTTAAGGCTATAACTCGTAAGATTAAGCAATAATCGCGTGATTACGGGTTAGGGTCTTACAATAGAGTTGAATAGTAACTCCGTTAACTTGACGGAGTTGAATATTACTTGACAAAATTGAATAGTAACTTAATGAAGTTGAATAGTAAAGTTACTAATAAAGTTAACGGAGTTGGATAGTAACTTAACGGGGTTGAATAGTAACTCCGTTAAGATACTATTCATTTGATCTAAAGTTTTAATATATTATATATATAGAATTATAGATACGAGATGAAGATGGTACTATGAATGCGCTAAGCGATTAATAATGTTTTTTTAACGGTAAGTGGTGCAACCGGTGGTGCTTTGACTAACACTCTGGGCCAGTCTGTACTGATTACCCATCCCACCTGAATTGGGGATCTCTGCAGGTGGAACCCCACATGTGGTAAATTTGGCTCCGAGCGAAATCGAACACTCAACATCCACATGACCTCAGCTCTAACTCCTCAATTTTCACCAATTGATATAGGGTTCACTGGCGCGATTAGTAATGCTACTTCCAGACTTCAACGAATAAGATTGTTTGTTTTTTTTCTAAATGGAATTCGTAAAAATAGCCAATTTAAAAAACAAGTCAAATATATACATGTTGATTACCAGTTAGATTTGTTTGTATGTGTCTCTTGGTGATGATTGTGACTTGTGATGGAGACAGTAACATAAATGGTGGTGGTAGCGACAAACAACACTTGGTGGTGGAAGCAGAGGTGGGTTAGTTCTTTGGTGAAGGTGGTTGACTTGTGACCGCATTGGCGAGTAGATGGTTGCAAAGCAAGTGTAGAGTTCCACGCATATTCAGTTGTATTTCTTTTTCAATCCAATATCATTGGTGATAAAAATACACTTAAGCAAATTTTACCTAAAAATTATATTTAGGGTTAAATGCCAATTTCGTCCCTGAGGTTTAGTACAGTCTGTCACTTCAGTACAAAAAAGTTTTTTTTTTGCAATGGAACCCCTGATGTTTGAATTTTCTTACTATTTTCGTCCTTTTTACTAAATCAGTTAAAAACTAATGTTAAGTCAGGGCTAGTTCGGTACTTATATATAAGATTCAAACTTAAAATTGCCTATTTTCAAAATAAAATGTAAAATAAGTACCAATAAAAAAATGTCACTGGCGTAGCCTTTGTATCTTTAACATATAATTTACATACTAAGGAATAGTTCAAGGATGAAGTTTGTAGCTTACTATATGTTGAAAATAGCACTAAAAATACATAAAATGATTATTAGTAACTTGTTCTTGATCAACGTCCATGTCCACCACAAAATGATCATCATAACAAAAAGCGTGAAACACGTATTGAAAATATTCAATTTTGTCATACAACCTTTTTTTTTTTTTTTTTTTTGCAATCTCGAGTGGATACTCACTTTTACTAGATAACACTTGTAAATGCTTAGACTATCTCTATAGTTGGAAGGGCGTTTTGACCGCCTTTAAGTTGACCCTTCTCACTTTATCTTACACGGATACACACTCACATTTGGTTGCTCGTAGTTTTGTGAAAGAAAACCTGATTTTTTATAGGGTTATGAGTGGTTGTGAGTGGAGAAAATGAGGAACCAACGGTTTATAATTAGTATATATGAGGATATTTGGGAATATTTTTGGAAAACAATTTCCTGTATTTATTTTTAAATATTTGTTGAAAGTGGTTTGTGATTGGGAGAGAGAGAAACTTTAATGATTTTAATGTAATATATGTTTGTAAGGCCATGGGGTATACTTTAACCATCTTTAACTTCACCTAGATGCCACACCCTTCACTTTGTCTCTTTTCACACTAGCTCACTTCAAGGAAATGGTTTAACGCCCCTTAACTACCTCATCCCCTTAATTTTTTCTCTTTTGATTCATGTTAACATGTTAACTTAGTGCCACTTTAATGCCCTTTAACATGAGAAGGGAGTGGTGTACAATGACAATTAAAATGTCACGTCACCGTTAACACCCTTGACGTGAAGGTATACCCTATGGCCTAAGTGATTGTGAGTGAAATAAAGATGGAGAAACTATTGTGAATGTTCTGCCCCTCCCACACTATTGATGATATTGTCCTTAAAACATAAGCCTTTGTAATTTGCAATAAACTAGCATTTTTTCCTACGTGCATTGTGGCGGCGCGCAGCAGGAGGAAACGTGTAGAGAAACACGTAATGTAAAAAAGGTAGAACATAATGCTCATTTTTTCCTATATGAGCTTAAAACACATGATTCGTAAATCACAATATCCAAAAGAAAATTACAAAAAAAGTGTAGAACATAATGCGCAAAGACAGTAAAAAAGGTGTAAAACACAAAAGCAGACACGACGGCGCCATATGCGACATGATAACATATCAACCAGATTCGTTTCCAAACTAAATATACATCAAGATTATAAAATGTATGGTAACTCTCAACGTTTTTTATACAGTAGTATTTTTAGGTAAACCAACAATTTTAAAATATTATAAATACAAAGAAAAATGTTCAAAAAAGAAAAATCAATTTGCTGCCATATGCCCAGGTGGATGTCACCTAAGTTGTGATTTAAGCTCATATAGACCACTAGCTTTTATCCCGGGAACGTTTCGGGGTTGAAATATCTAATATGACATAATTAAATATCTAATATGACAACATAATTAATGACTTGCCAATATATGATTAATAAATAATAATAATAATAACAATAATAATATTATTTATTTGAACAAATCTCTGCCATAAGTTATCATATTCAAATATAAAAAAAAACGAATCTCTGCGCCTGGGTATAAATTTAGTGCCATTACAAAATATTATATAATGTCAAATGAATTCGGAAGTTTGTAATCGATCATTCTAAAAAGAACTAACATGAAATAAGAAAAAAAAAAGTTATTTATTGAAATAGTTGTTACATACTATAAAGTATTTAGTTTATGATGGTTCACGTATATTGCAAATATCGAACGCATTAGTCTAAGGGTTATGTGATGCGTTAAAAAATTCATGGGTATATGATCGGGTATGTAGTTCGGGTATTTGGGTATGTGGTTTCGGGTATTCGGGTCGGGTATCACCAATAATCGTTTTTTATATAACACTATGGTACTCGTTGGAAAGATAATAAAACGCTCGTTAATTTGGTGTACTTTTTTTCTTTAAAAAATCTCGTATCTAAAAGACATTAGCGTTTAAAAGTTATGGGAGGAAACATGAGATAAAAAATAATAAAGGTTTAATATTTATTTTAGTAGATTAGATTTTAGTATATTTTTGATCCATATGTTATTTTATTTCCTTTTAAATAAATTATAATATTGGATTTTTTTATTAATGATTAAAAATAGATTAAAATAATAAATTCAATACTATCACCTCAAGGTGCCACATGGCACATTCAATGGGGGGTTGAGGCCTCCATTGAATGCCACATCATACAAACTCAATTCTTTTATTATAAGTTATAGATTTGTTGTGGGCCGCAAGCGAGCAGAGGCGAGCCATCAACTTCACTCTCAAGTAACCCCATCGTGTGTGCTCACTTGACCCCGTCGTGTCTAGGGGTGAACACCGGCGTGACCTGTGTTCACTTTCTCCCGTTGACGCACGCGAGCACCATTGCGTGTGCTCGCACCGGGCTCTTCGCATGTGCTCGGACCAGGGCTGTTGTGGCTGGAGATGAGCACCGGACTGAAACGTTGCTCGCGCCGGGTTTGCCCGCGACTCACAACGGACACTCTAATTGATAGCAATATAGTACTAAAAATATATAAAATGATTAGTATTTGTTCTTGATCAACGTCAACTTCCACCCCAAAATGATTATCATAATTCCAAAAAAAAAAAAAAGAAAGAAAGAAAAAATAGACGTGAAACACGTATTGAAAATATTCAATTTTGTCGTATAACTTTTGTTGCAACCTCCTTGAGTGGGTCCTCACTTTCACTAAATAACACTCATAAATGCTTAATTTATCTCAATAGCTGGAAAGTGCATTTGACCAGCCTTTGCGTTGTGGTGAGAATTTGTTAGCATTCCATACATATAACATTTTGATTTTGAGTAGCATGTTAGCTACAGTAAAAATACAGTAGTTTAGACTTAATTATAAAGATATCATCTCTTTACTTTGCTAAAGAGAGCTCTCATTTAAGCCTTAATTACAAAAATACCATCTCTTTAACACCACATGACCACACTAAAAAAAAGTCCTAATGGAATGGTGGCCGTAGTGAGTGTGTGAGCGTAGTTTTTTTTGTCTAACTTGTAGTGATTTGTTTACAATTTTAATATCTGATTTTTCTTTGTTTTATTTACCACGACGTTTTGTCTTTAAACTCGACTCACGGGTGTCTTTATCTACCTTTGACGTCATGCGGCAATATAAATTCGCGTTTTTTTTACGATTTTCTAGACATGATTGTTATTTGCTTACTACTTACGACCTACAACCCGCAACACGATGGTTAAAAACTATGTCTTTGCCTATGTTTTACAGCCGTATAATTCGCGTTTTTGTTTTGCGATTTTTTCCGGTTTTAGTTCTTGAAGTTTGTATGTTTTACTTTTGGCTCTTTAAGTTTTTTTTCCTTTTTTTAGTCTTTAAGTTAAAGTTTTTTTTGGTATAAATTCGAGTTTATATATTTTTTATGTCAACTCCCGGTATAAGTCCGCTTTTGGTCGTCGTTTACGTAGTACCACTTAGCAAGGTATTACGACTCCCGCCCCGTAACGCGGAGGTTAAACACTAGTTTTATATATATTTAGGTGTTTGGTAGAGTAGTTGTAGTTTTTAATAAAAAGTGGAGTATAAAATATCAAAATGGACATAACTAAATATGGGATTGTGGATTCATACACCCTCTAGTTAGGATTAATACACCCTGACCCACATCATATACCAATAGAAAACTGACACATACCCCAAAATGTGATGTCACCCCGAGAATGTGACGTCATAGGGTGTATGAATCCTAGAACCCCTAAATATAATCCAAAAATAAAATATTTACTTGGAAGGTTATTTCAGTAATTTTAAATACTAAAAGCTTGTAGTTTTTTTAAACGTTAGTAGTAGGACCTTTTCAATACGAAGATTTTTCTCTTACCTAAGAGTATTAGGCTTTTTTAATCAAAAGTCGGAAAAGAATATTTTTTTATGATGTCCTACTAGTCTATAACCCGTAGCCTTGGATGTTCATGACAAGTACATGTACTCACTCATCCTCGAGATGTCATCCTCGACGTGTGGCAATCTGTTCAACTTGTGTTTTTTTTTTCTATTTCAGTCTTCAACTAATGTTTCCATTTCTGGTCCTAACAAACTAGACTAGTTGTATCCCAACTAATTATTTAATGACTCACATTCCCCCACTTATTGTAAAGCCATAAGCGAATCAAACGTTCATGAACTCTGCGTAAACTTGTTCGGTTAGAATATTGTTTATGTTTGTTTATTTAATAAATGAATGAACACGACCAAATTTTTTTGTTAGTTTAATCAAACGAACACAATGTGAACACATTTCTGTATATATTCGTTCATTTACGTTGTTCATTTGTGTCTGTTTAAATTTTAACAAAATAGATAAATAGTTATATTTATATAAATATAAACATAAAACGGACTTTCTAATTAATTGTAAAAAATAAATAATTAGTAGTTGGGCTTTCCGGTAATAAAAATAGGCTTTAAAATTAAACTTATCGTAGTTAATCACTAATTTATATAAAAAACTACCATATATCCATCTATGTTTGGTCAGTTAAATTCATTTATGTTCGTTTATGTTTATTCAATTATGTTTATTTGTATTGTTTTATGTTTGCTAAATTGTGGTCGATTAGGTTTAAACGAGCGAGCATAAACAAAAATAAACATTCCCACTTTTTAATGAACAAATATGAACAAAAAACGTGTTCCATTATATGTCCGTATTTGTGTTCGTTCGATTAGTAGACAGGCCTACTCAATCCCCTCTATACATGCATAAAAACGTTAATTTTAAAGCCCCATATTAAGTTTATACATGCTATTTGTTGATTAACTGATTGCACGGTTTTACAATTCTCAACTTAATTTTTTTTTCTATGTAATGTCACTTATATGTGTTACAAACTGTTACACATTGAAATCTTCAAGAGATGACATAGTGGTAAACGATCGATTCTCATCAAGCTAGCAAAGGTTTTAAGTCCAAATCTGCTTCCAATGATTTTCTGTCATAACGTCTTCAAGGCCAGATGGCCAATGTAAGCTGCGAGTCATCTTATCCTATTACTAAGTAATTGTTGAGTCATGTGAATTTTTAGTTAAAGAGTTTTTAAGGTTAAGAAAATCTTAAACATATTGGTTTTGAAATTTTAAATAGCAAAATCAAGTTATTGTAAACATACATAAAATTAAGTTTTCAGTCTTATATCCATTCTCTTTTCCACCGGAAGGGACATGAACCACTGGCTACCACTATTGAACTGCCACATCATTGTTGGTAATAGTTGTACCAATCTACTCGTCTCTTCATGTCGAAAAAAGCCCCCATGATCCCGATTGATTATTGCAGCTAAAAAACTCGAAATTTGGACATGAATATGGGGCGATTTCTAGGGCTATTTAGGAAAGAAAACGAGTTGGTTGAAGATGGGGAGTCTGCTAACCGTCATATGATAACTGTCAAAAAGTGAAGACGCGTTGTGGTTTCTCTACCCGTGAACCATACCCGCAAACACTGCCCGAGGTGATGGCTGGAGTGTACCCGTGTCAGGTATGAACTCGCCACCATCCTTTATTATTGTTGTTATGATTCTTAATAATTGTTTATCAAGTACTATAATTTTTATTTTTTCTTTATATTATTATATACTCTTTCAATAGTTTTTGGTGATGTTGTATTATTAGAATTTTTGTACGTTATATGGTATTTATATTGTTTATTATTTTAATGTTTTTTAGTGATATAGTACTCTTGGAATTTTTATTTGTATGTTGTTTTCTAATTATGCTTATTATTTTTGTTACATTACACTACCTATTATCTTCTATATTAAAGTAGAAACGGTTGAACAGTAACGTAATGCTATTGGTCTGCCTAATTTTTGTTTTTTTTTTTCCTTTCATTCGCCTATATCCCCTAGGTTAGCATAGCACCTTATTGTATATAATATTATTAATTTTACTACTGAAGTGACCAAATATTCAATATATATTTAACGCAGAGGTCATTTGAACAGTAAAGGGTACTTTGGGGTTTCCACATTAATTAATATTAATTAAATCCCTCTTCCAGATTCTTCTAACCCTTTATCACTTCATCATGGGAGAGTGACAGTAGGAAGACAAAGGGAGGCGCCGGTGGGTATCCGGCCGACACCTATAGCGGAGCTCCGTCTCACCTGGCGGCGTGTCTCCATATTACAGCGCGTGACAAACCCAAACCCCACAACCGACCTACGGCGCACCTAGGAGTGGTGACGCCTCATCTATTCAACCAACGGTGGAGGTTCAACCGGTGATTTTAACCAAAGATTATAGTGTTTAATAACAAAGATCAACGAAGATGGTGGCTGGTCAACCTAGAAATCCGATTGGGGGGCCTCCAACCGGTTAAGACAGGAGGTGGTGATGGTGGTGTTATGGTGTTACGGTGCAGCAGCTGCAGGTGGCTATAGGGATGGTGAAAGGTCGTTCACAGCGGTGTCTGGTTTCTGTAGTAGACCCGGTGATGATGGTGGTTCAGACACGTTCTCGGCGTACTCTTTGCTGCTTTTTTTCCCGCTTTTCCGGTAAGCTTAGATTGTTTTTTACACACACTTTCAGGTTTTTGTAATTTTGTAATTGTATTGTAACCAGGCCTTTAAACTTGCAAGTGTTTTCCCTTTACAGCTTATTCCATCAGATTTGTTAATCAAATCACACCTTATGACCGGCGACGGTCAATCTGCAAAAGTTGCATTCGAAAGACAATGAGTTCGTTGGTTCTTAAGCAGGTGAGGTTTATTGTGCGGGGTGTGTTAATCGTGAGGCTCTGGTCATGTTTCTGTTTGCCTTCAGAGTAATATATGGAACTTCTTATTTTATCCTTTTAAGGTTGATTTATATATTATTAACACCACTCCCTAATATAATAAAAAAAAAATTACCACGATATAAGATTATAAAACCCATATTATCATTGTAGTCATATGCTTTTCTTATACGAATGTTGCTTTTATATTTGTCCCACTAGACCCATTCACCCTGTTTGTTATCTAATTTTATTGAAACCTTCTATTTGACCAGTTATGTGTCAAATCAAGCATATACCCATAAATGGCATGGAATGTCATCTTCCAGTGTGCCATGTCTGATCAACAATCTGTTGTTAAAAAACAGGCATACGAATGTAGTGGTGATTGATCTTGGTCACACTATATTGGGAATAGTCATAGAGACCCCCACTCCGAGTGTGATTGATCCTGGACACACAAAAGATGCGTTTTGCGCTGTATTTACACGCGATAAGCCCATGCTACATGCAGGAAACCTACCATTTAATGACACACCTGCGTGGTAAGTTTTTACGTTCATCATCTAAATTACCATGCTTGATAACATTCATAATAATACACCTTGAAAGTTTGTTATTGCTTATGTTGATAAATGGCCCTTATGACACTTGGTTTCTGTTCATGTATGTAATACTTATGACATTTTTTTCATCCATCAGCCAACGCAACAACAACACCCACACACCCACGATCAAAGCGGTGGACTTAAACTCCTCCATGTGAAGGATAAGGTTTTCTTTGTCTACTTTCAGAGAAAAGTTTTAGGCTTTCAAACAAAGTTTTATGTTTTTTTATGTGTAATTTTTTTGTCTGCAGTGGTATCATGGAAAAGCTTCTCAAAGTAAACCTCTTGGAACAACACAATGGCAAGGCGCGCAGCGCGCGCCATGGAACGCACTAGTTATTATTTAATGTTGAATGGATAGCATGAGTTAAATGCAGAGATGTTTTGAATAATTATCTGATTAAGTGACATGCATATAGCGAGTTATAGGTAGAGCTGCAAACGGACCAAATGAACACGAACAACACCTTTATATAATATGAAAGAGGACCACCAAACTTTTAGCTTTTAGGATTTCAAATTTTTACCATCAAACTTTTAGCTTTTAGCCGCGAGTATTTTCTTGAAGCTCACGCGACAATGACAGTCACTTAATATTATCTTTTATGTCCACGAAACCGTCCACATTTACGTGAAAGAATGCAGGAAAATCGTTGCCCATAGTGCTACTAAACACTTCTGCACAACAAACGTGCACCGCCGCTTTGCGGCGGGTTAACAAAAACCCTAGTTACTATTAATTACATTATCCATGCTATATTTAGTAACTTTCCTTTGTGAGAGGAAAGTTACTGTACCTGTTCACGTACAACATCCCCTGCATAACGTACAACAGACTGTTGGGGCATAAATATGTTGTACCGTATGCTTTTCACGTTTTTCAAAAAACTTTTGCTTGCTGCAGCTCTTTGTTGTAAAGTCTGCTTTGAGTGTTGTAAATCTTATCATCGTTCAACAAAGAGAGATACATATCTTATCTCTCTATGCTCTCTATCTCTCTACCATCACCAGCTACCATTGTCTCGCCTGCCACCACCAGCCACTGCGAGCCTCCATCGGCCCCACATGAGGTCGTCGTTGTTGTGTTGTTCAGGAGCCGGGAGTTTGCGTTTGTGGAGGGAGGAGGTCTCGGAAGCGGAGTCTGATGTAGGTGGTGATTGGGAGCTTTGGCCGGTGGAAACGAGCGCCGGCTGGACGTCGATGCTGACCAGCTTGAAGAATACTTCAATTTACATCAATCCCTAAAAGTTCAAGAACAATTTTACAACTTATGCTTTACTAAATAAAATCTCCATATCGTTATCTAAAAAGGTAATTGAATGGTCCTACAATAGCACGTTGTTGTTCTAGAAAGCTTCATAATGGTTTTTGCAATTGCATTTAAAAGGAGTTTAAAATGGAACACTTTACCAGCAATTTCTTCAAAGGGAAGAAACGAAAAGCAAACGATTGCTTATGTATTTAACATATATTCATCTTCAAATGTGTAACCAAATTGCAAGTATCTTATTGCTCTTTAAATCTTATATTTGTTTGTATTCTGAAGTCGGGAATTAATACGATAAGTTGACCTTTGATTCCATGTTAACATCCAAACCGCATATAGATTACCATTCAATCCTCATTACAGCTACTTCAGTTGATAATAAACCAGATTTTAACTGTTGGTTAACATTAAATAACATATAACTAATAGTCTGATTCATACTAAAATAATTAATGCCTAATCACACATATTTCGTCTGAGCTTTGTCGTCCCGATTAGCATCTAACCTATTGGAGTTTCTGCTATCTAACCGATTTGTTTGAAGCTTTTGGGTTGTTTTCGACGGTTCAACTGCCGATGATGATGAGATGATTTTCAATATTGTTTCTGGTTCGAGCCTTTGAGCAGTACTTTCGTTATTTTTAGATTTTGGGTGTTTTATATTTGTGGCTTTGTTTGATGTTTTCCCGGTGGTTGTCGGCAGTTCAGACGCCGTTTTCGACGGTCGTTTGAGATGTTGTCCACTATCTGTTTTCGCTTGAATTTGGTTTAGAACGCCTTAGGGTTCCGTAGATTGGTGATGGTGTTGTAAAATCAGAATTCAATATGTAGTTTGGTTAAGTTAAGTGTATGAATGTTTAGCTAAATAGTTCCTCTCTCGATTATTTTGTTACTCTGCTTCTTCTTTGAGTTGGTTGTTTTTTATTCTTAGTATACACTAGAAATGGTTTAGGGAGAAAAGTAAAGAACGTTGTTCATCCTCATAACTTTTTTTATAGCCTTATACTTCTAATGAATTTTCCTGTTCTTTATTTCACTAACTTGGTTTGCAAATTTGCAGCAACGGATCAAAGTCAGGTGCTTCAATGAGATGTGCTGTTTGTCAAGGTTCAGGAATGAAAGTTTGTATCATACATCTAGGCCCATCATCTTTGTAAGGAATGCAAAGGTATTGAAGAAACCATCAATGCTAAGGATTGGTGCACACAATGCATGTGTGGAAGAAGTTCCCGGAGTGGCTGATGGCAGCTTCTTAATCATATTACTTTCCTGTTTTCAGTTTGTTTACGCATTATGCAACCTTATACGGATGACTACATGTGATATTGTCTTTTTTGGCAACAAACTCAGCACCCCAGGCTTTGTAGACCAATTTAATGGTCTGTTATATTGTTATGAATATCGTGACCCGCGGCAAAGCGCGGGGCCCTCGGTAGTAATCTATGAAACTTGAAACAGTTAACGACTCAACATATCGTCGTGTACCACTGTGAAGCGCGGGGGCAAATAACTACAAATGCTTCTCAAACCACCGGCATGGCTGGCACGTTATCTCCTTTTGAATCATTTATGGCATCTGATATTTAAGAAAATCTATTCTGCAGGTTTGTCTAACCCAGGTCAATAATTTATTTTCCATGTAACCAAGGTTCAAAATATATTTTAGCTTTTCCGCACGCTATTCGACAGCATACAGAAGCGCGGATTAATGTTCATGATATGTTTTCAGGTGATGAGAAGAGGATTATTGAGGTTTCGAATATGTGGCGGAGGGGTCTGGACGGGAAAATGTAGAGTTTTCGAGTGCGCAGGAGGCGTTGCTTTTGATTAATGAGAGGATTTTGGAGACTGATGGAGGGTGGCATTGGGGATGCAGCAATGCTCTTGCGAATGCATTAGGAAGTAAAGTGCTTTTGTTGGGAACTGCAGACGGTAACATCTTTAAACCGGTTGTTGTTATCTATAAGGAACTAATTAGAAGTTTTCACTCTGATCTACGTAACTTATTCTTTTATCATCATTAGCAAAGGATGCTAAAAATTAATTCCATACATCTATATAGACAAGGTGATAATTACTACGCGATAACCTACAGGTCAACCTATTTCAACCCATAATAAGGCGAATTTATATTGACATTATGACAAGTACGGAAAATTTGTGCCCGCCGCATAGCGCGGGTGCTTAATACTAGTTTCATATATTTCATATATCTAATGTATTAATAAGAGGGGTAAAATGGTAAATGACCACTTATATATATATATATCTATAATCTATAACTTATAATAAAAGAATTGAGTTTTTATGAGGTGGCATTCAATGGAGGCTTCAACCCTCCATTGAATGTGCCATGTGGCACTTTAAGGTGATAGTATTGAATTTATTATTTTAATAACTAGATATTTGCCCGCGTGGACACGCGGTTCACCAACGTACGATTATTTGGAGTAGTATAACGTATAAGAAAAATAAAGTAGACAAATTTTATTAAAATTTAAAAGCAACGAATACACAAATATTCAAATATCGCTGAAAATTTCCTTATACACCACATTTTTTGTTTTAGTCTTTACTTTTCCATCAGCATCAAGTATAAGTAACTTCACGCGGTTCACCAACGTACAATTATTTTGAGTGGCAAAACGTATAAAAAAAATATAGTAGAAATATTTTATTAAAACTTAAAAGCAAGCAATACATAGTATCAAATAACCGTATGTGAAATATAATTAATACTTTAAAGCAAAAAATGAAGCAAAATATCACATAATTTCTAACTCTTAGTTTGTCCACAAAGTAACAATAATTATGAGAAGAAAAACGTAATTCGTTATATATATATAGTTGCATTGCTTACATCCATTAACACTCGGAAAATTAAATTCATAGTTTTTGTTGTACCGTTTTAATCCACCGAACAACTTTCATTTGGGAAAAACAAACTTCCATGGTAGACATACATGAAAATACATCAAACGAAAATTCATATTCCAACTTGAAACCTTAAAATCATAAAAAAATAAATAATAATAATAATAATAAAGAAAGGGAATTAGTTTGCTTCATAACGCTATACTTTAAGTGCCTCATCGGTTATATAAACACAAATCATTAGTAAAACCAAACAATGCTTAGTAACAATTATTGAAATAGCATTGTTATGTCAACTGTTAAGTATGCCCTCTCTTTCTTAAGTGCCGGCAGAAAATGCATAAAATATACGGCTCAAGGAATATGCAATTTTTCAAGATCATATATTTATGCAGCCAAAGCTTTATAATTGGATGACTGCATTTCCAGCTTGTTATCGTGTGTTTCTTTCTGCGACCACAAATTAAAACTCATCATAAATAACATTATATTAATATACAACAACAATTTTTAACATTTTTCACTGGGAGTCCTTTAACTTAGAACGAAGCACATATCAAAACACATGCCAAACACATCATTCAAATAGTAATATAAATCTGGCCCAAATGCACCCACACCAAGAATATGACCCGTTTTCCCAGCATGTACCTATTAATCAAATTCACAAAAATCATTGGATTTAAAATGTGGATCATAGTTATCAAAAGTCATCGCCTTGACCGCCTAGGCGACCAATTTCCTAAAAGCCTGATAACTAATATTTGACCCGTTTTCCCAGCATGTGCCTATTAATCAAATTCACAAAAATCATTGATTTAAAATGTGGATCATGTGAATATAAAACGATAATGATGAAGATTTTGACTTGCTTTTGTAATTGTCTTTAGGCGAGGGAAGCAAATGCAGAAGCATATATGTTGACTATAAGTCAATAACTTATTGTAGATGTAAAATATAAAAGAGTTAATTTACCCAATCGTCCTCCCTGTGATATGATGCTGCTTCAACCACATCTGACCTTGGGCATACAAAAACATGTCATCTCCATAGCTATTGTTGTCTCCTAATAACATCCAAGAGATAAGGTTTTTTAAGTTATAACTTTTTAAAAGTGCCTAAGCAAACTGAAAGTAATATAAAACCAAATATATACTGGCATTACTATTCTACTGTTTCTACAAATCATATATAGTGACTGAAATTTGCATTACCTTTTGTAAGGGCATCAACCTCTCCAGTATTTTGATGCTCATGAACCTATTACAGAAATGACTTTTATGCAAGATTAACATCAAAGCTTAAAGTGGTAAGCTGGCCCAAACACCTCTAAATCAACTTAAAACCATGGTGGAATTTATGAAGTCAATTAAAAACAGTATAAGTTTTTAAAAGGTGCATATTTAATTTGACAGCAGTTAGTTTGTTAATTGAGAGAACCCGTTACCAGAAAACTCAAGGGACCCAACCAATACCTACTAACCAGTGGGGTTAGGTAAAACAGACGCAACTTGCGGCAGGCATGTGGCCTTCAAGGAGGTTGACAATTTTCTTTCACTCATGATAAATAGTTAATTCCCAAAACTTATAATGACATTTTATAACCTGGTGACTAACCTTGTCGTTACGTGTTATAACCAGAAAATATAAATTGAAACAAAAGCACGGTCTAACCAACCCACTTTCCATTAACTACTAATCAACCATGATATCAACTTTTGATTAATATTATTGGATACAATGGCTATAAAAGGAAAGAGCTTACATAAACAACATATACCTTAATCACTCTATGAACAATTGGAATTTCGCGTCCCTGTGTCCAAACATATATGAGCCTAAATGAACATTAGCAAACTCAAATATACCGAAAATCAACAGTAAACTATCCTTCAAGATTACTAATATGTTTATTAATCAAAATTCAAGAGGTTAAGAACATAGCAAAAAGATAAAATGTTTGAATAAAAGGTCATATTACTCTAAACACTCTCGCCTGATCATCACTTAAAGACGTTAAAAAAACTCCAAACACATTAATAATATTTTCTTTTTGTTTAAAGAAACACAATTTTTTTAAACGGGTCAGTGGGTATGACTCGCATATTTTTTAAGTGAGCATGAATGTGGTGATGCCATGTGGGGGGAACCATCTACCCACTCTTATGACACAAATTAGACTATTATTTCTAAGTATTGAGACATCCGGTCCCCCTTTGCACCAGTTAACAGAAAACACTACATCTTATACCACTGTTTTCTGGACATGAGCACAATCATATAAATATTAACCATACTACAAATAAAAGGCAAGCACCAGTGAACAAAAATTAACACCTTACAAACATACCAATATGGAAAAGGAACCTTACCTAAAAAGGCATTGAGCACGCAGAAAAATACCAAACCTTGGGTTTATATAGAATCCTTTACCGAGATCCAACCTCCTAGCATTCGACCCTGCGCGTTACGGCGGTTTTAGCCTGATGCCCTGATGACATACCATAGACAAAATAGAGAAAATATTATAAGTGATATAGTTGTTTTCAGTCTGTATGGATGTTAGTGCAATTGTTACAAAAGCGTTGATTCGTTTGACCCAAACAAAGTCAATTGCACATTTCGAAAGAACAACAGGCCGCTATCTAAATGGTCTTCATGTTGGTATTATACTGGTCAACACAAGTAACTGTTTATAGAGTTGTATAATATAAGATTATAGACCATAATAGCTGCTTTCCAAAACCAAGTTTATACAAAACATACTTACAAGTTTATACCTTCCACATCTGAAAGTGTTTTCACTTTTGTTATCGCCTCTTCCGGCTCCATTTCAAGTTTTATACCAAGCACGACCTAAAAAGTTTCTAGAAAAAAAACAATAATGATCACAAAGATGATTTACTTTCTAACATATTTACCAGTTTGTTGTTCTACTGTCTTCTTTACCTCCTTTTGTGATGATAGTCATCTTCTTAATCGCCATTATTCATCATCTTCTGCTGTCACCATACAACTCTGCATCAACAGGCTTCTTTCTGTCCCTGTCATCCATCGTATCCTTTTAAAAGAACTAATGTATTGTTCTTTTGGGATTCTTGACATCCTTAACACTAACCTAAATAAACATTCAGGTCTTACTACAACAATAGTTCAAATAAATTAAATGAGTAAAACCTAGTTTTATTTCTGTAATTTTGAATTTGCCGCAACATATGTCATGATTATCTTCAATGTTTTAATGAAAACAGGCTACACATCAAATACGCCTGTAAAAAGAATCATGTTAAAACATACCAGATAATAATTACACGCAAAAAGTTGAATTCCCTTTTTAGACATCATATTATTTGGTAGTTGAAATCGTATTATACCCGAAGACCTTGCGATAAATTATCAAAAGTGGAAAGGAGTTGCAACAGATAATAACTTTCTTACCACACTTAGAAATCTGCATCAGCTCAATCACGGATTGCAGCCCAAGAATCTGCACTTTACACCATTTTAAAATCGCAGCCTACATACCGAAAGCAAAGCCACAGTCAATCATTAAATGGTTCACGGATTCGTCAATAACTTCACACGTTGGACATAAACAGTCAGGGATGTTTATATGTCTCCTGCTCAAAGCCAAACGGTCGGAATGCGCTCTTTTTCAATCCTCCACATCAATATATTCACTTTAATCGGACCCATGCATCCCATCGCATATATTGCATCTGCTGCTGCATTGGCTGAGCATATTTATCTTGTAACAGTCGACTTTTAATACGATTCATTAAAAATTAAAACAATATGTGTTTAAACAAAGAGATGGGATCTCACTTAATGTAGCACAGTACATCCCTCCATAGTCCTGTTTTTTCAAACTTCTCCTGAAATGATATAAGTTTTTCAATTAGTACAATTCATTGGTTTTTAAAACCATTACACAGAAAAAACAAAATCAATTACCCATAAACCATGTGAGGAAGCAGATCTAGATGGCTTGTGGTTGAATGAGCAATTGGATCAAACCGATCCTAAAAACAAATTTGTGGCCAAAAACACCTTTAATTAGAGAGATTCAAAGTCTAAATCATATATACAAATAAAAAGTAACTAACATTTACTCATATGTAAATAAACACCCATATGTAATTCAGAAAAGTAACCATAATGGGATATCACTTTGATCAATTGACCTTCCCACACCCTACAGTGTTACAAATCATCTTTGCACATGAATAAAAATTAAATAACAAAAATAATGTTCCTAACCTTATCAATAAAAGATGTAGGGTAGCATCCATATGTTTGCTCAAAGGATGTTCCATGATAGTCACCATAACCATCAAAATACTGCAATCATAAAGAAAACACTTAATTAAGAAATAACTAATGGAATTAGAATACAACAGTTTTATAAGATTTCCACATTTATATATACAAAACCCTAATCAACCAATGAATAGACAAAGAACAAAGAAACAAAGATCCAGAAACAATCACTAAACCTAAAATCGATCTAACAAATAACAAACATGAACCCTAAACCCCCAAATCTGAAGAATTATTTAAAACCAAAACACAATACAAAAAAAATAGATTACCTTGAATGAGGAAAACGTTGAAGATGAAGCATAGACGATGGACGGCGATTAAGCATCCGATGAGAACACAGAAAAAAACAGAGAGATAAAACAACCGATTCATTGTGAAATAATGATAAGAAACAACAATATGTAACAATTAATCGTATGAAAAACAAACAAACAATCCTTACCTTGAAGGAGATCTCTGGTGTGGCTTGTGATGAACAATCGCAAAATGAGAGAGAGAGCGGCGAGAAGGGATGTGAGGGAAGAAAGAGAAACGCGTGTGTTTTTTATTAGGGTATTGATTGGGTAGGTTAATGATTTTAGGAAAGTATTAACTCACCAATTTTGACCATATTTATGAGTTTTTAATCTAATTTTAATTTTTTAAAAAAAGAAAAATTTTATAAATTACAAGAGAAGGACACATGGCACAATGTGGGAAGAGAGAGAAACTGAGGTGAAATGAGGGAGTGCCAAGTGTCCTAATTGAGTTTGTTTTATTAAGAGTATAGATATGTTTTTAATCTATATAAAAATTAAATTGAGTTATTTTAGGAAAAAACAATTTAAAAACAAATTTAAATTTTTCTCTCTTATGTTTCCTCCCATAATTTTTAAACGTTAATCTTTTATGTACGAGATTTCTTAAAGAAAAAAAATAAACCAAATTAACAAACGTTTTATTATCTTTCCAACGAGTACCATAGTGCTATATAAAAAACGGAGAAAAAAACGACTATTTTTTGTGGGGTTTCGTTCATGCAGGAAAAAAACACAAAGTGTTCAGGTTAATCATTAATCATGTTTTTCTTTTAAACCAGATTCTTATCTACGATGTTGAAATTCGGCCCAATCGTCATGCTATCATTGGAATTTTACTCTTCTAAAGATGGATAGGTATACTTCATCAAGAGAAACTAGGAGAAAGAATCACGCAACACTGCAACACATGGTGTCACCTTATAGCAAGATTATTTTTTTATTTATTTAGTTACAAGAGTAATAATTATTACTATTAGTATTAGTATTATTAGAATGATTATATTTTTCAACCCCGTGACGCTCCCGGGATAAAAGCTAGTATATATATATGCATTAATACCTGTACCAAATGCATGAAAATTTTGCTTAAGCGTCATAATATTAAAAATAATGTTAAATTACAATGTTGTCAATTCAAAATGCTTTATATACATAGTCGTATAGAATGATGTCTGTGAATAAAATTACAGATGTGTGTGGTTAGATGTTTTGATTGATAGATCTAAGCAATGAGGAAAACTGAATGCCCTAGCTAGTCATTAAACTTATTACGCTAATATTTATCCGAAGCATATTACAATACAGAATGATGTCTGTGAATAATCTCTAAAGATAGGGGTAAGGTTTGCCTACATCTTACCCTCCCCAGACCCTACTAATAACGTCGTTATTTGTGAGATTTCCTAGGCACGGTTGTTGTAATGATGTCTGTGAATAAAAAATAAATAAATCGATTGATTTACTAAACAAAAAACCTAAATAAGAAATGGGATTCAAAGCTTCAAGATTGATCTTTGTGTTTACCACTTTGCCACCACGTAATTTTTTGTAGTGACTTGTCGATTAGCAAGTGTTGCGGTGGCCAAAATGATGCTTGGTATCCAAACTACTGGCTTCTTACGGATGGATACCCGTTCTAAAATTCGAATGCTCGAGTAATCTCATTTGTGCAATTACGTTTAATTTTTTTTTTTAATGAAAATGCCTTTAAAAAAAGTTAAAAAACAAAATACTGACTGAATTATATAGGCAGGTTACAGTACCATGACCACTGCAAAAAGCATATGACTATTGACTATGTCATTACTTGTCAAAAGTACATGGTACCTCGTGCTCATGCTCATATTTCTTTTCTACTTTTCCAATGTTACCGGTGTATTTTACTATTATAATAATAATAATAATAATAATAATAATAATAATAATAATAATAATAATAATAATAATAATAATAATAATAATAATAATAGTTTCTTGAAAATAAAATTATGTTATGTGAAATAATGAAGATGATGAATTGTAACTCTCTACTTATTAAATCGTTGATAAACTTGGAAATAAACTATTAAGTAATAGAATTTCGGCTGTTATAAAAAACTTTATTAAAACATTATAGCCTAGTGGTATCTTGGTGGTGAGATAAGACTTAGGGGCCATAAGGTCCTGGGTTCGAATCTCACAAAGGGGGTTTTCTCATAATTATGAGTTTCCTCCTGAATTGGTGACTTGGTGGTGGAATATGATCGCGTGGCAACACTGGTGGCACGATGATACTCCGGTGTTCCGTGAGTGATTCCAATTTGTTGGCCGTTAAAAAAAAACATTAATAAAATTTACTTACTACTATATATAATCTTAAAGAGCATGATCATTGGTTGATGCTCTTTTTTACTCATCCTTCAACTTTTGTAAAATAACAAAGTTCACCTTGCAAGTTTTCAATTGTACAAAAAACAACTTTCTAACTTGATAAAAACGACCCTACACACGTCGCCACAATGCACGATAAGTAAAAACAGTTAAAGATTGTTAAGAACAATATACACATCCATTACTCTTTTTGAAGAAAATAAAATAGTTGCCCAAAAAATAACACGAGAAACGTTGATACTAGAATACTAACGTTCTATATATTCAAACACCTCATCACTTATTTGGAGACCCTCAATACGCTTAGTATTGGTCTATATGAAACGTATAGTGTTTTCAATTTTTAAGAGAGACTAATTATGTCATATTATGTCTGACGGTTGGTTTATACGAGACATATAACCTCACCTCGTATAGGCTTCATATAGGCCTATATAGTTGTATATAGTTTTTTTTAAATATTATATTACATTACATTTTCATCATCATATAGGGTCGTGCTTATACAAGCCTTGTATTGATCAATATGAGACATGTATGTAGAAGAGTTTTTTTATTTTATTGTACAATATTTTTATACAATGCTTATTGTTTTAGCAAAAAATTGTAAAAATTAAGTGATTAAAAAAAAGAAACGTTGTAATATTAATCATGTTTTATCAAACATTATTTAAAATTTACCGCGTAGAATTAAATAATCCCTGTAGGCCTATAGGTGTAGTATAGTTCCGGTGTAAGCCTCGTATAGATCTTTAGGTGTAGTATAGTATTGTATTGTTATAAAGTTGTTAATTTGACGTTTTTATCTTATTTAGAAAAATTACTTAAACTTTTATATAACTTTTTATCTTATTTAGAAAAATTACTTAAACTTTTATATAACTTTGCTAAATCGATAAATATTGCATAAAAATATTTGTAAAAACAAAACACTTTATGCACGGCCTTGGGGGGGGGGGGGGGGGGGGGGTTGAATAGATTTTTCCATATTAAAACAACATTAAAAATCTTAATATGAAATATTTCTGTATATAATTAATAAAACAACATTAAAATATTAATATGAAAAAACAAAATATGATCCAGTGAGGAAAAAGGACGGTTTACGTTTGTAAATGTACAATACAAGAATACTTACATGGCTACATGTAAATTAAAAAAAAAACAAGTATATATTTATTTTTTGAACTGTAAATAAACAAGTATATTGATACGCAATATAGAATTTTTACAAGGAGTAAAAACTAATGCTAACACGACATGATACTTTATAATTTAGTTTGACCTTTGTACCCTTTACACAATGTGTGGATGGTTTCCCATGTGCCAATGCAATATCAGCCCAACTACACCAATCATAGATGCATTCGATTTTAGAATAGAACTCCATATGAGGACATAATAATACACAACTTAGTGAAAAAGAAATGATTAAATCTGTTAAAATGACATGTTTTTATTACTTTGAAGGGTTAGAAAAATAGTTGGCGAAAAAGAGAGTATTTGGCTGAGCAAGAGAACAAAAACTAAAACTAAAACTTGGTAACACGTTACATGAGTTCAGACCAACGGGTCACTCTGCACTATTCAAAACTACGGATGAGCATTTGGTACCTTAATAATGGAATATGTCAATAAAAGTCCCCATGTTTAAATAAACGACGATTAAGAGCATACAAACTTTAAGTACGAGTCAAGTGGTTTAGGTTACCTCTCATCTAGAAACACACTTTGGGGCTTTGGGCAACTATCTACCATTTTACGCATTCGACTAAATCTACTCAATACTAACAAACGTGTAGTATACTCTGTGGCAGTAGTAGTACTACGACAACACAGTTATCACATAGCTTAAGTATCTAATAAATGTTACACTAAACGTTAACTTCATGCATCTTAAGCCCCAGTTAACATGTCTGTCCTATTGTAATATGACCCAAAGGACCAAATACTAATGTATAATATTTTTAAAGCACTCCTTGCCTAGACATGTTTGCATATTCATATCACATATGCTCCAAATTAAAGCAAAATTTGGACTATACACACTGAATTTTTGTCTGATTCACCTAAAAACCATATATTCCAGGGTGCTTCCAAGTGCAACCATCACATTAGTTCATTATTAGTAATAGTAATGGTAACGGTAACGGTAATGGTAACAGTTATAGTGATACAAATGTAAATGAAAAAGTAAAAAATAAAAAAATAAAAAAAATAGCATTACCTAGTGAAGAACAAATTCATCATGTTAATTCTAACAGAATGCATGAGTGAGAAGAAATTGCCATTTAAAACACTAGTATGTTTATATGTAGAAACTCTGAACTAATAAAAAATAGAGAAAAAGATGATATAAATCAAGGGGCAGGGCCGGCTCAACCTTTTAGTGGGAATCAAACTGAAATGAAATTTTGCGACCGTTTCCGAATTCCATTAATGTAAGATTGTAAACCATAACACATAAAATTATCTACCTACTCTTGGTTTCAGTTAACTGTATCTGCATTTCTGTGTATTTAAAATTCTGATTCTTCTGTCCAAGTAATTACTTGCAAAATGTACATTCAAACACTGCATATATTAAACAAGAATAAAGACAGTCAAGAAATATGATGTTTACCTTACTTGTGCATAAGAGAAGAGGCTGTAATTAACCCGGTTACACCCGACCCGAACAGGTCAAAACAAAGAACTGGGAGCCAAAAACAATCATTTCCTTTCTAAAACCCGGTTTCATACCTGACCCAGGTATTGCCACATCTAGGAAAAGAAATATCAATTCATTCTCAAGCTCAAAAAACATATATAAATGAGACACTGAAACTTAAGTATGTGTTGCATGAACCATCTCGCCGCATAGTTGGTAATAAGAAACAAGCATAGGGAATAGATGAATAGGTAACTATCTCATGACCAATAGTTAGTTAAACAAAGCAACATGGTATATCAGTGGTAGAGGTCTCAACAAGAAGAATTCCCAAGTTCAAATCAACAGAAATGGCCAATAGACAGGTCAGGTTGTTAGGTAACAAGTCAAAACATGTAAACTTTGGGTTGGCGGTTCAGGTTTGTTAGAAGACTTAATTAGTAAACTTGATTTTTATCTTATGTTATGTAAATATAAACATGTGTTAATTATATTATCCTAAGTCTAGGCATGATAGAAACCGGTTCATGTTACACACCGGTTAGTAGAAAAACAATATCCTAAGTTTATTTCTATGTAATCGTCGCGTCTGTTTAGAAGGCACCGGTTCAGAACTATTTATAGGGACCGGCTGTATTCATTTGTGATATAGAAAGTTTATGTTAAATAACTAACTTTCAAACTACTCTCTTTCCCTCCAAATCTATAACTACCCATCGCCCCACATACATAAAGCCCCACTGCAGAAACTGTTCGTTGCAGAATCAATTCAGAGACCTGTGCAGAATTATTCAATCACTAACATGGCATCAGAGCCCGATCAAAAGAAGATTTACGGTATGTTCGATTGTGAAGAGAAGTCCGATGGTGTTCCCGAAGACAAAGGCAAGCGGCCGATGTCTCCATATAGTGAAGATGATCGTGTGGATCAAATTGTTCTCGATAAGAAGATTGCAGAATTCAAGAAGGAGTGTATGGACCCTTCGAACATCAACTTCTCCAGATTTCACATCGGATCAGGCCCAAAGACGCGTATAGAAAGGAAGAAACATGCGCAAAAGGAGTACAACAATCAAATAAAGGATGCCCCCGAATACCCACACGCGATGTGTTGCGGTAAGTGTAAAGAACCCTTCCACTATAGAAGAAATTGCCCAAAGAAGATGGGTAAAACAGAATTCATGGTAAAAGGAACGGAAGGAAAAGGATGGGATGATGTTTGGTACGCAAGTTTAACAAGAAAAGAACATGGTTGTGGTTTTAAGGACCAATTCGCCATTTTCACCAAGTCGTTTGGAGTAGAAGGCCAACCAAGCGGATATAGGAGGGAGTATTTTAGAGGAAGAGGATCGGTAATCATCACAAGTGGAGGGCAAGTTCACAAGATCAAGAAGGTATACTATGTCCCTACACTTAGAAAAAATGTGCTAAGTATAGAAAGATTAAACCAAGAAGGCCTAGAAGTAGAATTCGATGGTGACACTTGTCACATACATCGACCGATCCTACAAGAGAAAAGAAAGTTGATTCTATGCCGAATTTGTGATAGTGAAAGTCACTTCACATTTAAATGCCCCGAAAGGAAAAATATTGTTGAAAAGGATGGAAATGGACCACTAGAAAGGTTCTCAACCAAACGGGTCAGATTTGAAGGCATAAAAGAATCACTAAGTGTTGAAGATAAAGAAAGGGCTTACATGTTCAAACAATTTCAAGAATTCTCTATTGATAAGGACAATTATGAAGGCATTATGGAGAAAGGTCCTATCATGTACCCAACCAATGGTTCTCGCATACAAGATTGCTTAGTTTTCATGGATTTGCTCCATGTTACAACAACGGTTGAAAGGTACAAACGCAAGTTCGAATTAGAATTTGAAAAGATTGTAAAATGGTTCATGCAAGATTTCTTGAAAATAAGAATTGAAGCCCCTATGCCACCACGAGACACAACCGGTTATCCGATTAGTCTTTTGGATTTATATACAAAAGTTCAAGTGTTTGGTGGATATGAGAAAGTCACTAAAGATGAAAATTGGGCGATTGTTGCAATGAGTATGGGTTATGGAAGAGGGCTACCTAGCCTAGCAAAGAAGGAAGAGATCGCAACAACACTTCGGCTTGTTTTTATTCGATATCTAGAGATGATGGAATGGTACCATCTCAAATACAAAGGCCGCGAGTTGGTTGTTGAAGTCAACAATGAAGAAGGTAGCACAAGTGAAGGCAACAAATGGAAGGATGAAGATATGCCGCCCAAGAAGAGGAGCCGATCATCATCAAGTGACGAATGAAGGAAAAGAAGGCTGAAAATCAAGTTTAAGGGGGAGATTGTTAGAAGACTTAATTAGTAAACTTGATTTTTATCTTATGTTATGTAAATATAAACATGTGTTAATTATATTATCCTAAGTCTAGGCATGATAGAAACCGGTTCATGTTACACACCGGTTAGTAGAAAAACAATATCCTAAGTTTATTTCTATGTAATCGTCGCGTCTGTTTAGAAGGCACCGGTTCAGAACTATTTATAGGGGCCGGCTGTATTCATTTGTGATATAGAAAGTTTATGTTAAATAACTAACTTTCAAACTACTCTCTTTCCCTCCAAATCTATAACTACCCATCGCCCCACATACATAAAGCCCCACTGCAGAAACTGTTCGTTGCAGAATCAATTCAGAGACCTGTGCAGAATTATTCAATCACTAACAAGGTTGACCCGAAACACCATTTGTCGAGAACTTTTATTTGTTTTAAATGATTCATGTTATGAGAACGAAAAAACTTTAAGAACTAAGGAATGGGCAAGTTTAAAAAAAAGGTCAAGATTTAAGTAATCACTTCTCCAAGAGAAATATACTCTTAACCGAAAAGAACAAACTTAATGTTGTCAAGACCATCACAGCTTTGTTGTTGAGAGTATACTCACTAGAAAAGTGCCGCAAAGAAAACTAGAAAAGATTCCAGTTATTGCGTAATGATGACAGACGAATAGCTTAAAAGATACAGACACGGTATAATACCGCACAATGATAATCATCAGGCTGCAAGCTAATGATCCTATAGTTACAGGACATAGATATGATAAACTTATGATTCTAATCCCAGTAAAAACATAATAAAACAATCATAAGAATAGCACCTCCAACACGCGCCGCTACCTTACATTCCTGATAGAACACAAGCAAAAGCCTAACCAACAACAATTAACATATCCAGCAACTCCTGAGCACTACTCCTGGGAAACAACAAGTTCAAACATGGATCAATTATTAGAAAATATGCACGAATAATGAAAAGTTATACTCCGTAGGATTTTTACAAACATTAAAGTAAAACGAATAAAGATAACAATTCAAGCAAAGAAATAAGCAAACACTTTCAATTCATAAGGATGAAATTAAGTATATATCAAAACTAAAGAAACTAGTACGAGTAAAAAGATTAACATGCGTTAAAAAACACCAGGAACGGAACTGGGTCACTTGAGCTTTTACAACCTGCAACTTATTCAAATAGGTTGAAACTCACACAACCAAATGTGCAGTGAAGAAATCTACATGTAAGACAACCACAAAATTTATCATATGGACTGCCATCAACAATGAAGAGAATCTAATTAATCACTAAAAAGTCACATTAAAGGTAACGATCACTTGCAGTGAAAGGGTGGCATTGTGGTGTAACGATCAAGGTTTTCTCTTCAGTCCAAAGTTTTAATATTTTGAATATTTAGTGAGATGTTGTCTTGTGGACTTGTTGTGTAAATTACACATTTTCACCTCTATCTAAAAAAACTAACAATTATTTTTTTTAGATGATGATTTAGTCGAAAAGGTATGATATTGATATGTTAAAAGATGTTTAGAATCATTTTGTAATAGATAGTATAGTTCAGGGACTGATTGTGTAATTCTGTAATAGTGTTGAATGTTAGTTTGTGGGCGGGAAAAGCTGTTGACAGCTGTTATGTGAGTTTGTTAATAAAAGGGTTAGGCAGGGGAGGTTATTCCCCAGCTTGTTGTGTGTGAATTCCTCTTCTCTTTGTTTCTTTCACTAACAAGCCACATCATTGGTATCAGAGCTCTGTCGGTCTGAGCTCCGGTGACCTAACCACTATACTCCGTCGTAGTACCGCCGTGAACCACCATCTTTTCCGATCAAAATTTTTTTCTTCTCTCCTTCTTTTCTTTTTCCATTCTTTTTCATCATCTTTTCATTTCTATACCTGGATTGATCATTGCTGATCAATCTATTCCTGAGTTTGGTCAATTTGTGATCAGATTCTTCTTCTTAATCGAATTCAGTTCTATCTTTTATGGCAACCAATACTCGTCAACAAGAAATGGAAAAACTTGAGAAAACACTTAAAGAACATTCACAATCAATAAGAAACAGTCAAACCCTTCAAGAAAACAATGCAACCGCCATAGCACAATTAACCCTGAATCTGCAAACTATGTTTGATACTCTGAAACAACAGATTACTGATTTGCAGAAACATAATGATAATAATAATAATCACCTACACAACAACCACAATCATTTGATTCATAATGATAATAATAATCAACACCATGATCAAAGGGTTGCAAGATTGGGAAAACTGGATTTCCCCAAATTCAGTGGAGATGATGTGGATGGATGGGTTTACAAATGTAACCATTTTTTCTTGATTGACAGAACCCCTGACCATCTTAAGGTTCATTATGCTGTGGTGAATTTAGATGGTATTGCATTAAAGTGGCATCAGGGTTATCTCTCTAGTGCTAACAGGCCCATTGAACAGATTCCATGGGATGAATATGTTAGATCCATTACCACAAGGTTTTCTGAGAACTTGTGGGAGGATGCAATGGAAGAACTTAAGAATTTGCAACAAACTGGTTCATTGGATGAGTATTGCAATGCTTTTGATTCTTTAATGACCAAGGTAACCTTGTCAGAAGAATATGCTGCTAGTCTGTTCGTAGGGGGCTTAAGGCCTGAAATAAGATGTTTGGTCAAGGTTTTTAAGCCAAGAACCTTGAGAGAAGCCATTGCTATGGCCAAACAGCAGGATAAGGTTCATAGTACCTTGTTTGGGAATAAGGATGTGAAAAAGAATTATGGTGGTCAATCTAACACAAACTATAACAACAAGAACTACTACCCATCACCTAAACCACTAAATGTGAGTGCAGCCAACCCCCCTCTTCTGCCAACTCCAAAAACCAATAATAATAATAATAATTCTGGGGGAAGAACAGTTAGAAGGTTGACAAATAAAGAAGCAGATGAGAAAAGGGCTAGAGGTGAGTGTTTCTTTTGTTCTGAAAAATACAGTGCTACCCATAAATGTAAAAATAGACAGTTGTACATCATTGAAATATTGGATGATGAGGATGATATTGAAATCAGTCAAGAAGTTGATACTGTTGAGTTGACTGAAATATGGGGTCAACCCCAGATTTCAATTCATGCTATGAATGGGATTCCATCCTATTCAACTATGAAAATTGTGGGAACTATTGGTACAAGAAAGATCTTTATACTGACTGATTCAGGGTCTACCCACAATTTCATTAGTGAAAGGTTAGCAGAAAAATTTCAATGTGTCACCATTGAAGTTCCTTCTGTTAATGTATCTGTAGCCAATGGTCATCAGATTCAATGTGTCAAAATGTGTAAGGGTTTTAAGTGGATGATGCAGGGCATGTGGTTTGAAGCAGATGTGTTGGTAATTCCCTTAGAAAATTATGATATGGTTTTAGGGATTCAGTGGTTAGCACCACTTGGGGATATTGTGTGGAATTTTAACAAATTGACTATGGAGTTTATGGTCAATGGGGTCAAAAAGGTCATTAAAGGGATCAGTAATAATGCAGTAAATCTGTGTACAATTGAAAAGATGGGTCACATGCTCAATTGCCCAAACCAGTTGGTTCAGACTCAAATGTTTAGTCTGCAACTCTTGACTGCTGAAGGGCAAAACAGTCAAAGTACCAATGTGACCAAGGAGATAATGGACCCTAGGATCCTGGAATTGTTAGAACAGTATAAGGAAGTTTTTGATGAGCCTAAGGGTTTACCCCCTTCTAGAAGTTGTGACCATAAGATTGTTCTGAAAGATGAGAACAAGGTCATTAACTTGAAGCCTTATAGATACCAATCCCTTCAGAAGGATGTGATTGAGAAGATGACAGATGAATTATTGGCTTCTGGGGTAATTAGAAACAGCCTTAGTTCATTTGCTGCTCCTGTGGTCCTTGTCAAAAAGAAGGATGGCACATGGAGGATGTGTGTGGACTATAGACAGCTAAATGAAGCCACAGTGAAGAATAGTTTCCCTATTCCACTGATAGATGAGCTGTTAGAAGAATTACATGGTGCGACTATCTTTTCCAAGCTGGATCTTAGATCTGGGTATCATCAGGTGAGAATGTATGATCCTGATATACACAAAACAGCTTTCAGAACACATCAGGGTTTGTTTGAGTTTTTGGTAATGCCTTTTGGCTTAACCAATGCTCCAAGCAACCTTCCAAGCTTTAATGAATCAGACTTTCAAAGATTTCTTAAGGAAATTTGTTTTAGTGTTTTTTGATGACATCTTGATATACAGTCAAGATGTGGACCAACATTTGGAGCATTTGAAATCTGTTTTAACTGTCCTTAAACAACAGAAAATGTATGCCAAAAGGTCTAAATGCTCTTTTGCAGGATTACAAATAGAGTATTTAGGACATGTGATCAATCAAGAGGGGGTGGGAACTGATCCTCAGAAAATTGAAGCTGTAATTAAGTGGCCCCCTCCTGCCAATGTAAAACAGTTGAGGGGATTTTTGGGATTGGCAGGGTATTATAGGAAGTTCATAAGATCCTTTGGAATCATAGCAAAGCCCTTGACAGAATTGTTAAAGAAGGAAGGTTTTAAATGGAATCATGATGCTGAACAGGCTTTTGAGCAGTTAAAAAGGGCTTTAACAGAGGCACCAGTACTAGCATTGCCAGATCTAACTAAGACTTTTGTGGTTGAGACAGATGCATCATCAAAGGGAATTGGAGCAGTCTTACTCCAAGAGGGACATCCTTTAGCTTTTTACAGCAAAGCTTTGTCTCCCAGACAGGTAACCCTCTCTGTCTATGAAAAAGAGTTGCTAGCCATCTTAATGGCTATTAAACAGTGGCACTACTACTTAGTTGCCAAACCCTTTATAATAAGAACTGATCAAAAAAGTTTAAAGCACCTTTTAACTCAGAAAATAACTACACCTTTACAACATTCTTGGTTATCCAAACTTATGGGGTATGACTATGAAATCCACTATAAAAAAGGGGTGGATAATGTCACTGCTGATGCATTATCTAGACTAGAAAGTGCTACTCTTTTTCAGATGGTTTTATCCTCCTTTGACCCTTTATTGTTAGAAAGGATTAAAGATAGTTGGGAACAGGATATTGTTCTTAAAAGGGTTGTTGAAAAGTTAAAAATGGGTCAATCAGTGCATAAGTTCGAATATGTGGGAGGATTATTAAAAAGAAAACAGAAGTTAGTGGTGGGTTTAGATAAAAAGTTGAGAGATCATTTGATTAGGCTATGTCATGATTCATCTATGGGGGGCCATTCTGGAATGCATGCTACCCATCAGAGACTGAAGTCCATGTTTTATTGGAAGGGGCAACTTAAACACATCAAACAGTTCATCAGGTCTTGTGATGTCTGTTTAAAGGCCAAACATGAGTCAGTAGCTTACCAGGTCTTATACAGCCACTGCCCATTCCTACTGAAGTCTGGTCTGACATCAGTATGGACTTCATCACTGGGTTGCCAAAATCCCAGGGAAAAGAAGTTATTTTTGTGGTAGTAGATAGGCTAACAAAATATGCTCATTTTGTAGCCTTGAGTCACCCATTTACTGCTGTGCATGTGGCACAAGCTTTCCTTGATAATGTGTACAAGTTACATGGGTGGCCCTCTACAATTGTCTCTGATAGGGATTCAGTATTTTTGTGCAACTTTTGGAAAGAATTCACAAGGATTCAAGGGGTAAATCTGTCTTTATCCACTGCCTACCATCCTCAAACTGATGGTCAGACTGAAGTGGTTAACAGATGTCTGGAGTCCTACTTAAGATGCATGACAATGGACAGACCAACTTCATGGATGAAATGGTTGTCACTTGCTGAGTTCTGGTATAATACCAACTATCACACTTCCATTGGTACTACTCCATTTCAAGCCTTATATGGGCATGTTCCTCCTTTGCATGTTCCTTATGTGCATAGGGAGTCTTTAGTGGAAGCTGTGGATGATTTTATGGTAAACAGAGAAGAAACTGTCAAAATGTTAAGGGAGTCATTACTGAAGGCTCAAAATAGAATGGTTCAGATGGCAAACAAACACAGAACTGAAAGAGAATTTGAGGTGGGAAATTGGGTGTATCTTAAACTTCACAATTATGTTCAGAGTTCCATAAGAAAGTCTCACTACAATAAGTTGTGCCCCAAGTATTATGGACCTTATTTGGTTTTAGAGAGGATTGGGAAAGTTGCATATAGGCTGGACCTTCCACCTGATGCAAACATTCATCCCACCTTCCATGTGTCTCTGTTGAAAGCAGCCTCTGGTCCTCCAACAAAGGTGGTTCCTATTCCATCAGCTCCAAGGTTCTCTCTGCAGCCTGCTAAAATTCTGGAATCAAGGGTAGTGAGAAGGGGCAATAGAGTAGCAGGACAGATTTTGATCCAGTGGAAAGGAAAAGATGCTACTGAAGCTACTTGGGAATTTAGAGATGAATTCCAACTCAGATTCCCTGATTTCCAGCTGAATGATCTTTGAGGACAAAGATGTTTACCATGGGGGAAATATTGATATGTTAAAAGATGTTTAGAATCATTTTGTAATAGATAGTATAGTTCAGGGACTGATTGTGTAATTCTGTAATAGTGTTGAATGTTAGTTTGTGGGCGGGAAAAGCTGTTGACAGCTGTTATGTGAGTTTGTTAATAAAAGGGTTAGGCAGGGGAGGTTATTCCCCAGCTTGTTGTGTGTGAATTCCTCTTCTCTTTGTTTCTTTCACTAACAAGCCACATCAGATATTGTGTATTTTTTTTAACCTCTTTGCTCCTTAGGCTATTTAGTCTTCAACTCTCAGACTATCTTCAATAGTGGTCGGCTGCACAACTCCTTGCTCGTCCGTCCTCCCCCTCCCTTTCAACCCTCTCACAATCCCGGTCTCTTTTCTATACGGGCGTGCCTTTGACGACGTGCAGTTCTCCTTCCTCTCTCTTCCATCTCACCGTCCACGCTGGTGTACGTCGGAGAAGCTTGCTACGGGCGGCCTCTCTATAGGTGTGACGAAGACAGTTAAGGCTATATGCGTGGGGCCTGCCTTGAGAACCAATAAAACTAAGGCATGTGACACTTTTTAAGAATGTCTTCATCGCGCCTATACTGTCAAGTTTCGACTTAAACTTTTTTTTTGGAAACTTTTGAGTTTACCTCCTTTTGTACATTTACTTGGAAAAAAACTATTTTTTTACGTGTGAATTTTTATATATGCATAGGTCTACTTTTCGACTTATTTTTTTTTTCTTTTGAAAAACGAGTAATGTATAATATAATACGTTTCCGTACTTATTTTATATGTGCTTTCAGTTGGTTCACGTGTCGATGTAGATTTTGTTCCGAACCAAGTTAAAAGCATTTTGTTTTACACTTCTTATGAATTGTTTTTACGCATTATATTTTAAGACTTATGTGTAGCTCATTACGTTTTACACTTCGTATGTTACTACACGATTTGATTTGCCATACGCTGCCGCAACGCGTGACGGGCAAAATAGTAGTTGATTGTCAAAAATAATGTGGGAGAGGTTTAAAGGGTGTTTGGGATTGAGTTTGAAAACAACTTATTGGCTTTTCCAAGAAGCAAATAAGTCAATAAGCTGTTTGTGTAACCCAAAAGCACTTTCTGTTTTGACTTTTGGCTTTTAAGGGTAAAAAAACTGTTTTTAAGAAGTTAGAAATCCTGGCTTTTGACCTTTGGAAAAAAATTACAAATCTACCACCTACACAACCAACATTCATAATAAGTTAAGCGAAACACTTAAAAAAACAATCTATTGACTTTTTGACGTTTCTATTACCAAAAGCTAATTCAAACACTTTTTTTAAAACTCCTTTTCAAAAAGTCATAAGCCAATAAACACTTCTGACCAAAAACATTTTTGCATTTCCAAACTCAATCCCAAACACCCCCTTAATCTTTGATATTATTTTATTAGAGCATTCACATCCTCTCTATCAAATCTCATCAATCAAATTACACTAAAAATCACTACTCCACCCCTACATCTTCTCTTTTCTAATTAAAATAATAATATTTTTTCATACTTTTATCATTATATTTTCTCTCTACTCACTCACAACTACTTACAAAAATATTAAAATATATATAGGGGTGAACAATAGCTTTTCATATATATGGTGGAACAGTGTTTCCACCAATTATTTTATCTCTTCTTCACTCATAACCACTTACACCCACCCCATATAATTTGATAGACACATTATACACATTTGATGAACCAAATGTGAATGCTTGTAAAGCATAAAGAAGAGACACTTGTAGCTCGCCTACACCAACATTTCACAAACTCCAACAAATACCAAAAAAAACTTAAAACCCAAATCTCCCCCTCCCCTCCCCACAATCAAAAATCCAAATCATAACATCTTTTCCAAAAATACACAATCAATCACACACCCAAATTAAATCAAGCCCTAATTTCACCAAACCCTTAACCACATTTTGCATTAATCTCACAACAATATGATGAGGTGGGAACAACTGGACACACACAACGGAGGTCCAGGTAAAAGATGGGGCCACACGTGCAACGCCGTTCGTGGTGGTCAGCTGCTCTATATCTTCGGTGGTTACGGTGAAGACAACACACAGACTAATAAAGTTCATGTTTATGACACCAGTATGTTCTTTATATTATTAATTTAAGTTAAAGTTTATATTTTTATCAGTCTTTTTAATTTTTGTTTATCGTTTGCATTTTGTTTAAAAAAATTTGGTCTTAATTAGGGTTTTGGGATATGATAATTAGATCGATTAGAGTGAAACAGAGTTAGTTACACATTGATAAAGGAGTTCACCTGTTCAAATGTGCAAAGACTGTTTACTCAATTAATTTTTTATATTAGTTAGGTTTTATTTTATTTATTGTAATTTTAATTATCTTCATTATAGTTGAGAAACATGGTTTTGTTAGGTTTCCTTTGTAATTATCTTTATTGTTTCCCTTTGTAGTTGAGAAACATATCGAACAATTTTTTTTTGTTCATTAAGAATATGGGAATGTTTGTGTTCGTTTATGTTCGTTCCTTTAAAACTTAATTGACGAAAGATAAATATAATTGAAAAAAACATAAACGGATAGAAATGAACATAATTGATGAAAGATAAACCAACATAAATTAGTTTTTTATATAAATAAGTGATTAGTTATGATAAGCCCACTTTGTGTTTATGTTTATATGAATATAACTGCTTTATGCATTTATTAAAATTTAAACGAACATAAATGAACATAAACGGACGTTCATGGACATAAATGAACGAACAAAACATGTGTTCTTTCGTTTAATTAAACGAACAAAATATTTATTTATGAAACTAGCATAGACGAACTTCGCGCAATTTTATGGATGTTCGGTTTGTTTATAGGCCTACCTATGTATATTTGATTAATAATACATGATAACCTTCGGGGTTTTCATTGTTTTATAATTGGCTCATTTTGTTTACTATTTTTTTGTTTTGTTGTTAAGCTGCAAGAACTTGGAGTGAACCTGAAATGCAAGGGACACTGCCTGTGCCTAGAGATAGCCACAGCTGCACCGCGGTTGGTGACAGGTTGTTTGTTTTCGGGGGCACAGATGGAAACAAACCTCTTAATGATTTGCATATTTTGGAAACATGTGAGTCGTGTTATCACCTATGTTTGCAATCGTTAAATGTTGAATAAATTGAATAATTATATGATGTTTATGTTTAGCCACGAATACGTGGATGACTCCACTTGTAAGAGGGGAGGGCCCGGAAGCACGGGAAGGGCATAGTGCTGCAGTTATTGGCAAACGACTATTTATCTTTGGGGGATCTGGCAAGTCTGTTGACACTCTTATTGAAGAGTATTTTGATGATCTGTACATATTAAATACAGGTGCGTGTTTTGCATATATTTTTCACTTTACATGATATTTATTTTGCAATGTAATGTGACGATTTAATCTACTTTATAGAGACAATGGTCTGGAAACGAGTGGCAACAACGGGAATTCCACCATCCAAGCGTAACAGTCATACTTGTGTATCATGGACAAACAAAATTATTGTCATTGGTGGGGAAGATACCCAAAACTATTATTTGTCTGATGTCCAGATGCTTGATACAGGTCTTAAGTTTGACTTTGTTCACCCCATACATGTAATTGATCCGAAATTACTTAACAGTATGCAATTTATTCTTCATAGATACGCTTACTTGGACGAAGTTGGTAACGAATGGTGAGCCGTTGCCCCCTAGAGCTGGTCATACTACCATTGCATTGGGCAAAAACTTGTTTGTCTTTGGAGGTTTTACTGATGCTGAGGACCTTTTTGATGACTTATATATGTTTGATCTTGGTAATATTATCTAAATCTAGCTTGGTATTATAATCAAAACCGTTGTGTTATATATGTTTGTACTTGATATTTATAAAATCTGTGCAGAAACTTTTAAGTGGACCAAGGTTATGACTGTAGGAGTGGGGCCTTCTGCTAGATTCTCTATGGCAGGAAGCACTTTACATCCACATCATAGTGGTGCCCTTATATTCATGGGTGGCTGCAATAAGAGTCTTGAGGCGCTTGATGATATGTTCTACCTACACACAGGTTTTAGTTATCTTTGTGTATTTTGTGTATATATGTATGTACGCATATTTATATTACTAACGGATGCGGATTTTAGGGCTTGTAATTGAAAATGAGCGAGATGAAAGAAAGTTGGAGAAGTTATCTTTGAGGAAGAAGTTAAGACTGAAAAGTCAAGAACAGCAAAATGTGAATCCTGTGTGTGATAGTCCAATGAGTAGCATGTCGATGCCTACTCATACTCATACTCAATTTTCACCAAGTATGTATTAGAACATTTTATTGTTTTGAATTATGTGGCTTTAGTTTTGGTTGTCTTCTTGGTGATTTTTATGTGTTTTTTGGCGGGCTGTAACCCATGTGAAATGTGAAGTTCACTTGTTCAACCTGCAGATGGACAGAATATTTATTTAAATGAATGTCACAATGCAAATGGGAAGAGAACGTTTCAAGCAAAAGTCACAAAAAGCATTACAAATTGCTATACAATTGAGACGGTTATAGATGGGAAGCCTCTGCGAGGAGTTCTATTCTCAAACAACTTAGGTTCTAAGAAGCCAGCTGCTGATGATTTAAGAAGGTAAAAAATGTCATTTTGTTATAGCTAACAAACCTAAGTATCTGATAAGTTAATGCTTTTGTAATCATATACTTTTCTCTAGTTTAATTTGGGTTCTATGAACAACAGGAAAAGGGTTGTAGTTGACGGTGGGAAAAAGAGTTTTGAGCATGTTATGATGGATACCACCAGAAGTCCTGAACACCAGACTCCAGGTGCCAACTCAGCTGCTTCAGATATGAAGACTCCAGCAACTTCTAATGTGTCTCCGTCCCATGAGGTTAACATTCAGTACTTAATGTTTAAATGACATATCACAAGTTATAACACCATGACGCCTTTGGAAGCTAGATTGATTATAGGAAATCTGAAATCACATACTAACATTATATGGTCCATAAAACAAGCACTTAGAGCACCTCCAACGCTGTTACGTAGAGGTGGTCTATTTCCAAACATCAATGTCGGATGGGTGTGTGCGTTGTAGGAATGGTGTCTGAAAGTCCAAGTCCAAGCTCACGGACCATTTCAAATGGTTCCATGGTGGGCCATAGTAAGAATTATTTATGTTTTTAAAGATGATAAGAAAAGGTTGGCAATTACCAATGGAATATCTTTTATGCGATTTTTTCATTAATTCTGATTTTAATATAAATTAGTAACATGGGAGAAAGCTGTAAATAAAGAAACGAATGGGTATTGACAAAAGTGCACCTGTTCTATCTCCAAGAGTTTGAATTTAGATTGATTATTATCTTCTCCTAAAAAACCACAGCATCATTTGGTCCTATTAAAAAAATATGGAGGTTAAAATAACAAAAAAAATAAAATAAAAGAGGCGGAGGTCTACATGCATTTCAAGAGTTAAAAAAATAGATGAATATAACACATTGCATTCCAACGACTTTATAAAAAAAATTAACACTATTAATTTAAAAAAAAAATCTATAATTTAAATATAAACAAAATATTAAAAGTTGAATTATTTGAGTAATTGAGTCAATGGAGCATCTGTAATAATGATTAATATTATGTGTTTTATTTTCTTATTTGTTGTATGTTTTTTTAGTTGTATGTAGTAGTAGTATTTATCTAATGTAATTTTAAAAATATATATGAAATATAAAATATTATTTTATTCATTAAAGAAAAAAATTGGATATAGTTTAAACAAAGGCAAACGTAGGTGATGAGGTGGAGGTTTGGAATGGTTTGGTGATGAGGTGGATGCCGAGTTGGAGGTTTTTGGTGGTTTGGAATTTTGAGTATTGGAGATGCTCTTATAGATGATTAGCAAATTACACATTAAAGATAACAGTGTGGTTTCAGATTTCCAAGCTAAACGACTAATTATGCATGCAACATGAATAGCACGACATCATATGCAGGTTGTAGCTAATAGTCCAATAGTACAGATTTGATGTATACATTATGCTGACAAAGCAAATCATGTATTGGTGGACTTCATTTTAGAACTTGATATACCGACTTATTAGAAATCTCCACCTTTCTTTGTCATGACTTTCCAGAAAACATATGCTGTTTTTTCTTTATTAGTTGCTGATACAAGCAAAGTTTAAAAGAACGGAAACGAGCCTCGAGGCGTTTTCCCTTCGCCTCACGAGGCGTAAGCCTCGAGGCGACCGAGGCATAAGCCCGAGGCGGAATTAAAAAATTAAATAAATAATTATATATCTTTCAAAAAATAAAATGCTAACTAATTTCATCATCAAATTCATCAAAAACATCAAAAACACACATAAAAAAGACATAAAATGTCACAAAAAGTCGAAAACATCAAAAATATACCTGAAAACCCCCTGAGGCGCAACTTTTCATAACGCCTCAGTCCTGTGAGGCGCATACCACTGTTCAAACACCTGAGGCGCCGCCTCAGAAGTGTTTTCAGACCGAATCGCCTTGAGGCGCGCCTCGAGGCGCACGCCTCAAGCGTTTTTTTAAACCATGGATCCTCGAGGCGCACGCCTCAAGCGTTTTTTTAAACCATGGATACAAGTACAAGGCTGTACTTCTAGGTAACATAACTTACAATCTACAAATGTATGAAAATGATGTCGTATGGGGTGTTTGCACACACTTTTAAAAATTGGTTATATGAAAATGACGTCGTATGATGATTATGTGATGATGAAAGTCGGAGTCATACAATGGGTTGTAACAGAATGCTCTACATGAGATGCGGGCATTAAGATGTGACAATTTAATGTGTTGGCGAAGGACAAAACATTACATATTATTCTGTTTATGTGCATCACCAAAGTGGACACCATCGGAGAAACAAATTAGTTTCACTTTTAGTTTATTTTTGAAGCTGAATTTCTTTATTGTTTAATGTTGCAGGTTTCAGGAGGTAGAAAGTCGTCTTTAGAATTGAACATGACGAATACATCAACTGCAGCTGAAGACACTGCCAATTCAATTCCTAACCATGGTATTGGAACCTTTTTACAGTTTATAGTGCTTTTTTCATGATCTGTAATGTTCATATTCACATGGTTGGTGTTTTTGTGGTTGCAGATGATCAACCTCAAACCGAAGAGCATCGTCCATCGAGTCCTCTAACTCAGCAAGTATGACTGTTTTTTAGAAACTGATTAAATGTTGGGTTTTAACTTTTAAGGTTAGCTCAGTCCCAAAATCTAGCACTACTACTACTACGCAACTAATGTAATGAACCTGGTCTAAACAAAGCATCTTTCTTGTAGGTGATCACTTGAGTTGCCAAAGAGTCGTGTTCGGTAAATAAACACCAAAGTCTCTGATCTACTTGCATTCTCCATGTTTAGCTTGTCTGGTTTCCTTCACTGTCTGACCTGAATGGGTGGTGGTGATTCATTTGCATTCGGTGCCCTGATGACCAAACCCAAAGCCATGGGGAGGCATGGACTAAGCTCGCAACAAACTTTAAAAAAATGTAGTACTAGCTTTCTTAACATATGATCGCCTGTTTATTCCTGCTTTGATAACCAAATCAGAACTGTCACCTTATTCATTGAGCCCTTTAACCGTTAACGAAAAATAGATTGTTTTGTCTATGTGGATCTTGCAGTGTCTTGAGCTCTATGAATATGATAACAATCTCAGTCTTTCTGTTTTGATGTTACATTGTGCAATGCAGAGTATAAAACTCTGTAGGGACTGAATTAGTTCAATACCGGCAATAACAAATTAACATTTAAACCAAAGAATGATGGGAAGATTGCAATGATTGATGCAATGCAGAATAATGTATATTACCAATCTGAAGGTCAATAAGTACCAAGAAATGGAAAACATAATTTATTAAAACCAAAACCAAGGTCTAAATTGACAGTAAATCGACGGCTTGGGTTCACTCCCCTTTGGGTCGGTCCGTAAATTTTCTAGTGCTTATTGTAAAATATATTCTGGGCTGTAAATCAACTTTTTTTTTTTTTAATTTTAAGCAAATGCTTTTTTTTCTTTTTGGTTTTGAGGGGTGTAAATGACCCTATCTACTAGTGAGGCACTTGAGCTCGAATTGAAGCTAAAAGTAAGACTGATTAATAAATGAGCCTGAAACTGAGCTCGAGTAGACTGACGAGCTTAAATGAGTCTATTATTTATATAATTTCATTTAATATGTTATATGTGTGTGTGTATATATGTAATTAGTTATAAATGTATATAACTTATTAATAAATAATAAATGAGTCGAACTCAAGTTTGAAAGAATGAAAGGTACCCACAAGCCCAACCCGACCTTTAGAAACAGAGCTTGAAGTGAGCAAAGCTCATACTCGAGTTATTATAAGTTGAACAAGCCGGACACGAGCTATTGTAAGTTGAACGAGCTAATCACGAGCTGTTGTTAGTTAAAATGAGCCGAGTTAGCGAGCACAGTTTACATCCCTAGAAAAATTACATGAATGGTCCAAAAGTACCTTTAGGGTCTAAACTAAAAAACTTCTATGTTTAAGCTATGACTTTATTATTTTGTTTTAACTTTAGGGTCTAACACTAATCTTCGTATGAAAATAAGCAAAATTTTAGAAATAACCATTTTACATGTTCAGTAAATAATAATAACAATAATAGCCGGTGACACCATTCTCACTTTCCTTTCTCTCTTTCTTAACCTGAAACATCCTCTCTTGCCTTACTCTATAATGAACTCTCTAGCTCTCAACCCCTTATCTTTTTTGAGATTAAGTCGTTCGAACAAAAGTTATAGTCACCAAAAACTTCTTGTAGGGGTGATGGGGATCCTGGTGGTCTCCTAGGGTGGTGCAGCCTTTAGACTTACACACAACAACATTTGATGTCTGTCTTTCGTGGGTGCCGGCGATAAGAATAGTCTTAAACTAGCTTACACTTCATACCTCTTACATAGTATCAACTAAAATAACTTAACGTTGACACTAAAATCATCAATAGACCTTTGGACTAATATGCTTTGTTTGTAGAATCATTTGCATTATTAGGTGAGTTATTATTTTTTTTGTGAGTGCAAATACGCGGTATACCATCAAAAAACCACATCTGGAGAATCAACGGTTTCTACCCAATGTTCTTACACAACCTACAACTTGCTGACACAACCTGCAAACAAACCTTGAAGCCGCTGATTCATTGTGTGGCTTCATGGAAGCCGCTAATTCATTGTGCGGTTTCAGTGGAAGCTGCTGATTCATTGTGCGGCTTCAATACGACGGTTCCGGTCTCTGGTGACCCTTCGACTCCGGTTGACCACCAACCCATTAGGTCTCCAGATCGTGTATTCATAGCTTTCTTATTCTTAGGGTTGCGGGTGTGGGTTATCGGGTCGTCAGTGAGAAGAGCCGAAGAGGTGGTGGTGGTTGAAGGTGTGACCGTCAGGTTTGACGTCTGGGTTTGAGTTCGACATCAGAGAGGGAGAAGATGTTTGTGGGGGTTGTCAGAGGAGGAGAAGGCCGTCGGGGGTGGCTATCGAGTAGTTGGGACCGGAGAAGGTTGGGTTGGAGTTACCGGCGTCGTTTGGTTCCGGTCACCAGAGTCGAAGGGTGACCAGAGAGGGTGACTCTCTCTCTCTTTAAAATGGATGAATAGCTTTTTTATTAATATAAATAAGAATGAATATGATGTGAAGAATATAAAAGAAGAAAAAGATAGGAAAGTCAAAGTGATGTCACATCTTGTCATTGTTGCATTGCAGATTGTGTTTAGAATATTAGGTAGAAGCCGTTGATTCAATCAGCGACTTCACCATATGTGGTTTTCTGATGGTACACCACCTATTTACACTCTCATAAAAAAAATAACTCACCTAATAATGCAAATGATTATTGTTTGTAAGAAAAATACAATTGACTTGATCTTGAGAGCACATTATACTATATATAATTAGCCTTCCACTTTAAACAGTGTTTGGGCTTTTTTTTTTTTCAATCTATTCATAATTGATGCTCAGAAATAATGCAGGCAAGTACCTGGCACATCCTAATTTGACCACTTTTGAAGTGCACAAACCTTAACCCACGTGTCCCACCACCTTATTCCCTGTGATACCTCATCTCTCCCTCTTCATTTCTACTTTTCACATACATCTACCGCTTCATATGTTAGAGAGAGAGATAGGGAGAGATGGGGTGACAACTATTTTCCAGCAAGTCCCTCTGTCGAACACAGATAGGCGAAGCAAGTGAAGGTGATGAGTCTGATTCTCGAACCAATTTTGGGTAACAGCCGCAGAGGCGGTGACGTGATGAAGTCAGCGACAGTCGACGATGACATATATTTTGATCATATTAGTCTATTTGTTTAATACTATTAGGGACACAATAACCCCAACTTGAATATTTAGCTTCCAGGATCTAATTTTGGCTCTATTTGTCTATTACATAAACACAGTGTAAAACAAAACAAAATATGAAAATAACTATTAAATGGCTCGTGTTCTTCTTGAATGCTAATTGTTGGATTTCATATTGGTGTAGGTATAAGGTTGAGGTTGATGATACAATAGTGGGTCATCATGTTCTTCAAGTAAGTCACAACTGGCTTTATTACAATTTGTTGATTTTAATGATATGTTTGTACCAAAGTACTTTATCTCCACATATAAAGTTAGGATTTACAATCGTTAAGGGTTCACTTTTTTATACATGTGAAGGTGGCTCCAAAGCGTTGATTCGTTGAAGGTTAGAGATTGATTTTAACTAAGATTTAGTATTGATGCTTTCTTTAATGAATTTGTCAGATGGAATTCAGGTACATCTCCCACTTAGTATTCATGTTTTGTTTTATGAACTTACAAAAGTATTTGTGATTTTGCATTGAATTCCAGTTGTATGATTCGGTGTTTCTGTTGCTTTATTCAACCAAGATGATTTATACACAGTTTTCTTTCTAGATCAGAAAGAATACTATGGTGTTGTTTAAAAGAAACTAAAATGAAGGGCAATATTGTTCTATAAAATTTTTATAATGTATGTGATATGCATATTCTGTGTTATTAGGTGGGATATATGATGGAAATATTTATGTCATCACTACATAACATCTTGAATGGGTAAGTGAACTCACCTACAATACATCAATATTGATGAAAGGTTTTTATGACCGCAGGTATCTCTGCCATCACGGCTACCCTTGAGGAGTGACATACTTTATTTTAAGGTTTTTTTATGTGCTAAGTAGTTTTAAGAAACTAAAAAAGACCAACCGTGCTAGGTGTAAAAAAGTGCGCCTCAACCTGAGGCATGATGCATTCGTGGCGCTTTGGGAAAAAAACAATTTTTATGTCTTAGGTGCTGGGAAAAATGCTTTTTTTATGTCTTAGGTGCTAATCTACATGAGGTGAGGTGCTATGAGGTGCACGTGAGGCATGAGGCGCTAAGGTGCCTGAGGCGCCGCTTCAGTCAGTATTAGGATAAAGGATTGTTTAAAAAGTTGACGTGGATGTAGATCAACAAATGGCCAAAAGTTAGCAGTAAGTATGTGACATTTTATTTCTTCTTTCTTTAATTTTTTATACTGTTAACTAAAGAAACGAATGGCTCAGAAGACCTACTTGTCAAGTTTTCTTACGGATGAGTTCGTAGGTGGTTTAAGTCGAGTGTTATGAAATAGTACTTATTGTTGTTTTTGCAGGTCATCAGATCAAATACAATGCAATCACTTTCACAAATAATTCCAAATCCAAAGGGCCAAGTTACACCTCATAGGATTGTGAAACTTATTTGATTAATCATTTTGGGACTTTTCTTTCATCACAGAATTACAGTAACTGAAAGCGCCTATGATCTCTGGCTAAGTTTTGCTCTTTGTGAGATGTGGTTTGTTGTATCTTGGGTATTTGGTTAGTTTCCTAAATGGTCTCCTATTAATAGAATTACTTTTACCAGTGAGCTATATCCAAGGTTATATATTAGTAACATTACATGTATTAATGGAATTACTTTTACCGGTGAGCTATATCCATGGTTATATTAGTTACCTTGACGAAACAAATTTATACCGATCAAATTTCTGCCTTAATTCGCGCTGCGTAGCGCATGGAATTCCCGGCGCAAAGCGCATGAGATTCAAGATCGTTGTAATCCGATGTCACTTTAAATGATTAGAAACCATAGGTAAACTGTGATTTTCTTGATTTAGTGCATCCAAAACTGAAGCTTCTTCCGAATATCCTTTGATGTAAAATGATTATAGGCTGGCAAGAATGTTAGAACATGAAGAAGTAATCATCAGGTAATAGTTTATTTGATTTACACACCAATGTGTAGATTGAGATGAATATTTATTTAAAATATTAATCATTTTTTTTGGCTTAAAGTACATTCCATTGTTTTGTTTTTCAAATCACTCAGAATTCTAAAGGTGGGAGATGAAAAAGATATCGACAACGACATTCGTTTCCATCCTTAGTCGCCAAAGAAATGACTCACATTCTCAGATTTAAGGCGGCGGTAGTCGCGTGGTGGTTGTGTTGGTTATGGCTCCGATTTTGAATTCTTTCGATTTATGGCTCCATTATGTAAGCTTTTTTTTGTCGTTTGCAATATGGAGCAAAGCTTAATTTTGGATTCATAGAGCATCAAATGGTATCTGTTCTCCACAGCTGCATGTTTTGTTTCAAATTTTATGACAAGCTGTTAAAATTGTAAAAAATTAAACTTGCTGAGCATATTAGTTGTCGAAATTTTATCCTTTTCTTGAGCGTATACTATCAAGTATGCGATTCCCTAATCAAATCGTTTATGCTCAGATTTGGGCCAGCATAGATTTCAAATCTGCTTCTTCTGACTCGGGTCACCTGCACATTCATGACCTACCAAAACTGTATGCACATGAATTCTGAAGATATTTCACTACAAGCATGTTGCTCAACGAAAAAATGGTGAGTTTACTAAACGTCTTTGCTTGATGATACTTATGGACAAGTGGTTGTTGTTACACTTATAGATCGATCGATCGATCTTGTGATGTTTAACTTTTAATACCTTCATTTGAGTATGAGGATTCAGATCTGATCTATTACCATGTTCTTTTTTCTTTAGATCTTGTGATGTTTGACTTTTAATAACTTCACTAATCACACTCGAAATTGTTTCAAATAATAGATATGTAATTATCTTGGTAATTCAAAGTTGGTTATAATGAATAGATATTATATACTATGTACTGTTTGCAACTCAGTGTTATGCCAGATAGAATTCATGCGCATACAGTTTTGGTAGGTCATGAATTAGCTGTTAGATGCTGAAGAATTAGTGTTATGTATTCACAGCTTTGTTACAAAATAATGTGAGGTCTCTTTTGCTTGCAAATTTCATAGTCAGCATTAAACTGTCCTCATTGTGGCGAGAGGTGTGTGCATGTTGTTTTTTCCTGTCTAGCCTATAAATTTAAGTTATATGTGGCTACTTGAATAACGGGTCAAAACATGTTCGGATGAAAAAACTTGGTAAGCGTTTCCCCACTTCACAAAGATAAGTTATTCACAAATTTGTTACAATATAATGTGACGTGACTCTTTTGTTTGCAGATTTTGTTGTTGGCGTTTGAATATCCTCATTGTGGGGAGGGGTGTGTGAATGTTGTTTTTTTTATGTACAACCTAGAAATTTAAGTTATATGTGTAGCTTTATATTATGTTTTCCTAATTATGTTTATTACATTCTAATAAAGGTTTCTTCAACCATTGTGGAAATTCATTGTACTCGCGAATAATATCTTCCCATTTCATATATTTTGGAACAAGTCTTTTTTGAATGTTTCTATAACACATGGAGAGAACAATTGCATTTAGGTGCAACACCATATTTCCTATAACACATGGAGAGAACAATTGCATTTAGGTGCAACACCATATTTCTTTTGGCTGGTGTGAAACTGTTCGCACTTTTGCGAAAACCAATTTGCACTCGCACAACGTACGGCGATCAACGAACAACTGCATTTAGTTGCAATATCATATTTCTTTTGAACGTTGTGAAACTGTTCACGCTTTTGCGAAAGCCAATTTACACGCGCGCAACGCGCGTCGATCAAAACAACTAGTTAGTATAAAATATATAAATAAGGGGATATACCTACTCATTTGATCGATCTATATATACCACAAATGAAGAACAAAAATATCTAATGACCCTTGAACAACTAAAGAGACAAAGAATATCGTTTGTGACACTGATTACCAAATATCTGATTCCAGCAACATTGTTACGTATGAATTGACGTCTAACATACCTTGTCATTACTTCATGAATAGATTGACCTACAAAAGATAAAGTTGTTTTAATTTCTCCGTAGACTTTGAGGAATCAAGTTGGAGTGTCAACTTGCATATAAACACATATAGGAATTGCTTTGAAAACTTTTTGTACCACGTACACGTACACCAAGATAGTACATACACGCATTGCAACTTAACATCTTATAATTGAACTTTATTACGTTCAAAAAAAATATATGTATATATATATATATATAATTGAATATTATTGACTATATTTGTCAAGTATAAAAAATTTATAGCTAGTTTATGTCTATTTTGTAAAATTCTGTGTGATAAGGCTTGATTTCAGTCTTAGCTATAGTCAGTGATGAATACACGATTTCCCTACGTAATTTACATGCACGAATCACAATCATAACTTAGATCTCTTTATTTTTAAATTGTGATCTGCCGATAAGATTCTTACCTTAACACTCTATATGTATAATTATACATAGGAACGATCTTTTCAGAACTAATATTTTTTTTAACGACAACTTTGGATCACTGACCGACTACTGAAGTATCATCGTATCATAGCCAACTGATCATATTCATCTCTACTAGGCAATAATGCTTGTACACCAGTTCAGGAGAAAAACCAATAAATCTGGGAAAACCCCATTGTGGGAATCGAACCCAGGACCAAATGGTCCTTAAGCCTTATCTCACCCCCAAGACGCCACTAGACTATAATGCCATGGACTCAGAACTAATATTATGTCGAGAACTATGATAACCACATAATATATTTGTACATCTTACTTTAAGTATAATACATAAAAGACGGTTTTAGAGTATTCGCATCAAGTCCATCAAATTTTGTGAGTAAATTTTTCATATTATAAAAAGTAGTTTAAGGGGTTGTGAGTATATAAGAGAGAAAAATTACTGTTCATCTGTATATTTGGGGGACGGTGTTTCACCCATATATTTTTTAAATATTTTTTTGAAGTAGCCAATGACCCTGTGGTCTAGTGGTGAAAGAACTTGGTTTATCCTTGGAGAGCCAGGTTCGATTCCCACTGTTTGCAGGTGAGGTGGGAGGTTTTCAGGCTTAGCCTGTTTCCTACCCTGGAGTGCCCGGTTCGAATCCCACATCGGCCGGACTATGCTCATGTATAGCCCTGAGCGAGATGTCGTTCAAAAAAAAAAAGTTATGAGTGGATGAGAGAGAAAAAGTAGCGATAAAGGTATAAAAAAGATTATTTAATAAAGAATAAGATAAAAAAGTTATTAATTTTTAGTGTAATTTAGTTGATATAGATGAAGAACATGATGTAAATGCTCTTAGAAGATTGCCTACGCCCACTCACTATTTCGTTAGATTATCAAATCATTGTGTAATGTACTATGTGTTGTTCTCATGTTCATATATAGACATAAATCATTTTAAATGACTCGGTACATATGCTTTAATATTTTATACGAAATCAAGTTGTTCTCAAAAGGTTTTTTCGGTTGATGTTACTCTTTTACACCAATAACTAATTATACACTTTTGCCTAAACTTAAACCTTTGACCTACCATTTAAGAGGCATATGCCTCTACTAAGTGGGCTAGCCCCACATTGGTTGTCCTCGATAGTTAGTTGTACGTCCAAGCTTAACATCATTAGACTATGGGGTGTGGTAAAGGCCCATCTTAAGAAGCCTTGCCGCCACGTCAGCAAAAAGTGAGCCCCCCTTGGATATAGACAAGTTAAGGACTACCCAAGGGTGTAGGGGTAGTCTTCCCTGAATAGTCCTCCACTTCTATTGGCCAACATTTAATTTTTATTTTCTAACTTTTAAATAACTAAATAATTAAAATAAATGACATAAAAAGTCAGATAATATCAAAACAAAGGTTACAAATAAAAAAAAATTACGCCTAAAAAAAGCCTATCGAAAAAATAAAAAATAAAAAACCACATCTAGCTTTCCCCGTTGGCCCAAATATAATCGATCAAATCCGATTGTAGATGTTGGTGTCTGTGCTCGTTGCGTAATGAGAAGTCGTTAATTTCTCGCTGAGCCGGACTAACGGGAACATCATTCTCCCCGAGCTCGTTTTCATGAAAATCACAAATGGCCCTGCCTTCGTCTTCGATATGCATGTTATGCAAGATAATACAAGCATACATATAATACCGCAACCTTTTTGGTGCCCACATTCTTGCCGGATTGTCAATGATATGCCACTTTGCTTGTAGAACACCAAAACAACGTTCGAAGTCCTTTCTCGCCGCTTCTTGATACTTGGCAATTTTTTTTCTTTTTTCGTCTTCCGGGTGCGTAATGGTTTTAACTATTGTAGAGTATCTCGGTTAGATTCCATTAGCAAGATAATACCTGCGGGGGTATTCCACACCTGATACTGTGAATCTAGTGTTTGGACCAGTCCCTTGCACAACATCCTCGAAAAATAGTGACTGATTGATGACGTTAATGTCATTGTTCGAACCGGGATCTCCGAAGAATGCATACCAAATACATAAATCCTGGGAACAAGCAACCTCTAAGATTATTGTTGGATGTCCGTGTTGACCATTAGTGAACATTCCACGCCATGCTGATGGACAATTCCTCCTCAGCCAACGTATGCAATCAAAGCTTCCGAGCATTCCTGGAAAACAATGTCTTTCGGTATGGTGTTGATATAATTTCTGGACGTCGTTGCTCATTGGTTTTCGCAAATATACTTTGTTGTAGATCTTCACAACACGCTTGCAAAACTTGTACAAACATTCCCGTGCAGTTCTTTCAGACATCTTTAAATATTCATCCCAGATGTCGGCTGTCGAACCGTAAGCTAGTTGGCGTAATGCAATTGTGCATTTTTGAAGAGTTGTGAACCCCCTCTTGCCTCTAGCATCGTATCGCAATGTAAAAAATGGGTCACAACGCGATAAGTCGCATCCGAGTACAACGGTTGCTCGGTAAAGTAATCATGCACTAACCTTTCGTGGGCACCTACACGTATGTTGAAAAAATATTTGTATGTATACAAAATTTAAGAACTAAAACATTAATAGATAATGTAAATGTATGTAATAATTAATTAAACATAAATAAGAAACTTTCTATGATTTAAAAAAAAAGTTACCTTCTCAGTCTCTGTTTATTGCCGCTTACTTAGTTCGTGGTGCACTTGAGACCTCTTGTTCCTCATCTTGAATGATTTGCGCCGCCATCACCACAATATTTATAAAAAGTTGGTTTTCCTCAGTGGACGATGAAGTTGACGAAGCAAACGAAGGAGCATTCGACATTGTGTAGTAATTTTTATAAAACCTTAAGAAATTTGTGTAGAGGTTGAGAGGAATAGGTTATAAAAATGTAAAGATTTAAGAGAGATATGTAGTTGTGAGTGATTTTTGTTTAAAGTGTTAGGTAAATGGATTATTAAATAGAAATTGGATTTTTTTTTTTAAATTGAATGGTCCCACACAAAGCAAAGAACCAATCAAATGCCACGGCCAAACCGTCCGGAATCAGCTGTTTATGGCCGGCCCAAGACGGCGTTGTCAAGCCCAAGCCGCCCACACCGTTTACTGTTATAAGCATAACCTCTAGATTGCATAAAATCATGAATATGCTTGGCACTAAAATATTAGTTTTGATTGCGCTTTGATTTATCTGGAAAAGTAGAAATGACTAGGTATTCAATAACGTAGCACACATCCCATAAAAAGCTTTTTGAAAATATCATAGCGACTATCAATCTATGGATACTTAGAAATAAAGCTATACTTCATCATCGAATGAAACGGGTGGTTTGAGCTTGAATTTTGATCTTGTTGTATTTTTGTTTCTCTCTCCTTCTCTTGATTAAATTCCTATTACAGTCAAAAGAAATATAAAAAATAAAAATAAAAACAAGTGGCTCAATAATTACTTTATCAAACATAAATCATCATGTGACATGAAATTTCTTTCTCAAACGCATATGAAAACTGAATTGATGTTCGAAATCATAATATAACATCCACATTAAACCTGAAAAGAAACTCAAACCAAATTTTAATATAGAATCATTATATATCTCAAGTAACAATGAGTTCAAACTAGTGCCATGGAGGAGCCATTTTTCTAAGCCTATTAATATAGTTTCCAAGCTCAAATAAACATGTTAGGAATTAATCCCATAACGAGCTCATATGGACACTGATCACACACATAGGTATCAAACAAACACAAATAAGTAAACACCTACTGAATTAAGAGAAGGGACACATAGACGCTCGGACACTCTCACACTCCCGCTTTGTAGTATAACCATTTGGAGACGATTGTATTACCTACACAACTCAACATATCAACCTAACAAAGTAACATCAAAACTAGCTATAAAGAAAGTACTAGTAACCCTTACTAGAATCTTATTTAAAGTGTTTCACACCTAGCTATTCACTTCCCCATGTTGCTATGTTGGCTAACATTTTCATATACTCTAAATCAACATATTAACAAATAGCTCCTACCATTACATTCGAGCGACACCACACTATATACTCCTCATTTTAACATGTTTTAACGATCCGTCCTATTACCCATACTAACCCCGGCCATTCATCAGTGACTAATAACCGTTGATTGAAATTCAAATATAATGAACACACCATTTTACTGCAAAATCAAATGTGTCAAAAGAAAACCATCGTTTTGAAAGAGAGTCAAGACATATATAACCACAAAATCAAGGAGTTCAAACACCAGCAGCAATTGGTGTATAGTATATATTACACAACCTTAATAGTAAATACAAGAAATCGTATAAATATGTATCGGATAATGAAAATTATGAAGGATATGAAATGATGTCATTGTCATCTCAATTAAAGGAGTACCATCACCTATCATTTTTGTTATGTGCATCCAAACCAAAGGCCGGTACTTTCTCTTGAGAATCACTCAGGTTAAAGAATGGCATGAGCGGATTTGGTGGTACGTGTTGGGAACTTGAGCTTAACAAATGGAAGTAATTGTTTTGTCTAAGAAGATCGCGATTCTCTCCTAAATTGGGCATCATAAATGGAGGGAAAGCTGATGGTGTGATGGCAGTAGGAGTACCCAATAATAATTGGGATGGAGATGGGAGGGTCATTATTGAAGAATCAGTTTGAGATGAAACTAGTCCTTGGTTTCCAAATTGAGGTATTGAAATATTTGAACAAGGTTCCCAATTAGAGTAAGGGTTGTATGGAAACAACCCTGGATTATAAGAATATTGAGGTATGGGAAAAAAGTTCAAACCTCCATTTTCATGTTCGTATGACTTGTTTTCGACCACCGCTTCTTTTCCTTTCTTTCGTTGATGATCTCCATTAATTTCATCTTTTGCAAATGTTGCATTTTGTGTTTTAAGGAGTTGAGAGAGAGAAATTTGTGGTGACTTCAAATCTTGAGGAATTAAGGCTGTTGGTAGTGCTGGATACTGGAATTGATTAAAATTATGATCTCCAAACAACATTTGGAGGGATGGAAGTTGATCAATATCATCTTTAGTTGAATCAAGCAACCAATCTATGACCTTGCTAGGTTGGCTTAACCCTAGCTTATCTTGAAGATCATACAGTTGAATAGCAGTAGGAACAGAAAGCCGAATTCTTCGGTCTCTCAATCCTTTTACGGTGCAAACCTTGCTATGTCTATCTTTACTTCCAAAAGCCTTGGACACCCTTACTATTCTTGGGTTCTTCAAACCTGCGGCGCCCCATTGTCTTGAAGTTGTTGTATACTTTGGTAACATGATTTCTTCATTGCTATCGCCTTCTTGCTTCGCTTGAAAGTCTTTTCTTCCTGATGTGTTGTTAAACATCTTTCTTTTTGCATCATCTGGCTAAACACACAACTGTTCACAGGTTACTTAATTATTTTCATGTCAGATTTTCTTAATTTCCTAGTTTAGGTTATATGTATTAATTAAACTAGGTTGATTAAACACTAAAATTTTGACTTATAAAACGAGATATATGAGTTGAATATTCCTTGAAAATCCATAGGGACAATAAACTAGGGTTTTGTTTTCCAGATCTAAAACATGATATATTAAAAGATTTTATATATTATTATAACTAGTAATCAATGAAAGCTTAAAAGATGAAGATGGATAAGGTAAATTGATATAATATAACCATTTCATGGCTAATTAGTTCCTTCAAGTTAAACTAAATCTGTTGAATTACATAGATTGAAAGGTATATATCATAAAAGTAAACTCACAGTGAGTGAAACTGTCATGTGCCTTTGGTACTGCAAATGATCAGGCAGCATTCAATTGCAAATTTTCTTGGGTAGTTAGAAGAAAAGCTTCAGTCTCCAAATGGAATTAAATTGATGAAGAGTTGAATCTGTATGTAAGTTCTTCAGCAAGCTGTGTATAAAAATCTGACTTCCAATTATTGCAACAAAAGGAAGCATCTGTCTATGTCACATATATATATAATTCTTGAACTTTCCAATATATTCGTATTTATTTATTTTGTTAAATGTGAAAAGATAATATTTCTTAGAATCTTGCCATGTTGCACAGGAAAGTGAAGGCGAATTATGTGACCGTATGGTGTGTGTCATCCGACATGCAAGTTTAATAAGTGCATACCACACACTAAACATTCTGTTTAGTGAAAATAGTTCAACTAGTCTACCCTATAGTGATCACATTTTTATATATCAATGATGTAGATGGTGTATGTTTAAACAACTCAATGTATACCATATAAAAACTTCAACTATACGCGGACCATTCTAGCCCTATCAAGAAAAAAAGCTTTATTGACAACCACATAAGGGTAGCTTTATCATTCAATTCTAAGGTGTGCTTGACTATCCACACTTAAATATACATAATGCAAAAAGATACATATATACATATATTTAGAGAAAATAAAACTGTGTTTGGACCCTATTTTGGGTAATACATATATTATTAGTGTCATTTGTGTTCTTTCTAAGTTTAAGGTGTTTTAACAATACAATCTTATACCTAGTGGTTGGACCAAATAGAAAATATATATGTGCTAAGGATGGTCAATGATATGCTTATACTGACAAGCTTGTAATAAGGTAACTACATCCAAACCATTAATTAACTAGTGACTAGAGCTCCATGGGTAGTGATCAGTAATAAGTCAAGACATGATCACGAAAATCTGTGTATGCATTTCACCGATGACAAGATTCATCTTTACGACATTGGTGAAGATCCAAACCTTCGGTAATCTTTCGGTAACATTTTGTGGGAAAGTTGAGTAAAGACATATATCACTGACGAACATTACCGACACTAGATGATGCTTCACTGATGGTAAAAAGTACTGTGGTACCATGGATCAAACTAACCACCCAACAAGACATGACATAGCAACCCGCCCTCATCGTTTCTAGACGAGTTGTCAACACTTTGCCTTATAGATTATTTCCCTTAGAGAGGAAGGTATTATCCATGTTTCATATTTTATTAGAGATTGGAAAGAGATAAAATTATCATTTATTGTTCTTTTTCAGTTTTTTGTTAGAGATAAACATGGAAAGGGATTAAATTGTCATTTGAATATTATCTAGTTGTTATAATCATCTTTTCTGTAAATAGTAGATGATATATTTTTTTTTAATTTCGTTTCCCCAGTTAAAATTAAAACATCATTAATACAATATTCACCTTGTGGTGAATAATTACAAGCCCTACAAGGTATTTTGGTATTAGCCTGTCACCTTCTCTTTAGCCATCGCCTACCACCACCATCAAAATCCTAGTCTTCGCCGTCTTTCCAACCATAGCTAATGACCTAATGGCCTGTTCTCTCTAGATGTAAGCTCCAACAAGTGTGTAACAATTTTTAGACATATGGTATTGAAAGAAATATAAACTTTTGTATATAAACTGTTAGAGTTAATTAATTTGAAAAAGAAATACAATCAATTAATTAGATGAGTTTTGCAGGATGTTGATCTTGGAGAAAGCTGTGGAGAAGGATTGCAGCTTAGATAAAGGCAGCTACTGTATGTGTAGATGAGGGACCAAAGGAATAAGAAATTCAAAAGATATCTCAGTACTGTTACATTGCTTATTGCTCGATCTGGGACCATCTGAAATCACCAATATTATATTGCAATGACATGAAATAATAATGAATAAACATAAAGTGATTACCTAATTAAGTTCTTCCTTAATGTTTAATTATTATAAATATATTATTTCCTTATTAACAAGAATGTAAAGAAAACCTCTAGTACGTTGACTTGTTTGTTTAGGTCTTGTAGAGTTGTAGCCTGAGATAGAATTTGACACTACTGGAGGTACATTTTGTTTGGGGATATAAAAAAAAAAGTAATAAGAAGGTGTAAAAGGAGCACTAGAGTTAAATACTTTTCATATTTTGAGTATCACACACCATATTATTAAGTGCTACTACTGTTTTTGGTGGTTTTCATATGATGTAAATCTTCATTTAAGCAAGAAACCCTATATATATAGATAACAACAAGCTAGGGATAGTTTCAGAAAAGAAGAGGAGAAGAACTAGTCAAACCCTAAAGTCATTGATACTTCACTTTAAGACCGAACGTAGACACGTAGTGGGGAAGCCAAGATAACGCTCCCTTTCTGTAACACCCCAACCGATGGCGGAAACATCGAGGTGCCACGTAGTGACGATTGCTCAACAGCTCATGGCAACTAAATAAAATTTCAATAGATTATTTAAAACGTTTACATACAAAAAAAAAATTCAAACAACAACAAGTTTAATTTAATTAAATCTAAGGCTTCAGCTCCTATGTGATCCACAAGTAATGTTAACTTCCAAGCAATACTGAATACCTGAAACATGTTTAGTTTGGAAAATGGAGGGGGTCAACTATAAATAGTTGGTGAGAATACATAAGTTTTAAATAAATAGTGAAAAAAAAATAAATAAATTCATGTAGCAATTACTGTGACAAAGAATTAATCATAGCTAATACGTGTGAACATGATCTACTGGTAGCTCAAGTCATTGTTTTGTACAATCAACCCTTGTGTCGACTGAGACCTAACTCGCAAGTTAGTAAATGTTGTTACTGTTTCGATCATCCCTGAATTTATGCGGGGGATGGGTTTGTCAGATCTATAGCGCTATAATCTACACAGGCGGCTTGATCAAAGTTAATGAATGTACTGAGTCGGACTATATATACCACAACCACTTCACAAGTATATGAGTTTATTGTATGATGCGTAAATGTAATTGCACAAGTTTTAAACATGTTTCACCCCAAAAATACTGAAAACAGTAAAAAGTGGGGATATGTAAACTCACCTTAGCAAGCAAGCAAAATCCCAAGTATGCAATAGCGGATAAATATTATTCCCAAATGTATCAACCAGACGCGAAGGAAAAAGGGCGAGGAACAGAAGACGAGCTACTCGGTTCAATTCTAGCTGATTAGTCAACGAACACAGGGAATTATTTTGCGGTTTTTGTTGGTATGAATGCCGAGGGTAATGGGGATAGGGATCGAATTTATACTAACCCGAGGCACGAGTATAAGCGTAAAACAGAAACCGGAAATAAAACAGAGACCAATCCGGACTGTTATAGACGAGTTAAACAAAAGTTGGTTTAGAGGTGATGAATGCGTCGGGTTTCAGAGGAGAGGCTTCATGTTTTAATTCGAAGATTTAGAGAATTGCCTTTATAGAGTTTTGGGTTTTCTAGTCAGTTATGGAATCTATTACTTTCAAAAACCTCAAGACTTAGGCATATCAACAGGAACAAAGAAAAGATCTACATGGATATGGATGGTTTTTTTTATATCGGATAAATCCATTTACAAAAAGGATTTAAAATTTAAAATGTAATAATTAATAATATATCAAAGAAAAACAATTTCTAATACTATAGAAATAGTATATATATTTGTTTATATTCATTAACGTAAATTTGGAGTAAGTTATGATTTTATCAACCTAGATATATGTATAAGTAGTTGTAAAATTAAAAGTTTCATGAATTTAGATAAGATATCTATTAAGGCTTTTTTTTTTACACCAAGATGATTAACAAAAATACATGATAAATACAACTAAATAGGTATAGATGGGATTTTAATAAATAAATTGGGAATTATAAAAGAACAGGAAAATACGTGAGGTTACAGTCTCCCCTACTTTTGGGAATTTCGTCTCGAAATTAAGAAGAAAGAGTTTTTAGGAAAGAGATAAGGACGATTTGCGTGGTTAACTTTAAAGAAAAAGAAGTACAGACTTGAAAAGTAGGGTTGATAGATTATAGATGATCAAGGTAACAGGATAACAACATAGGCTTTAATCAATGACGGGAATGGAATTATATGGCAAAAGGATTCAAGTTTCAAGAAACAAAATCATGGAACAATTTCGTTGATCAAATATAGATAATCAGTAAGACTTACTACACAAACAAGGTTTAGTCCTGAGCTCGATTCTATGTCTCATTTTCGATGCACCATTAACGTTTATATATAGGGTGTACCGCAGCTAACCCACCACGCCTTTGGTGTTTCGAAAGCGTATTGAACATCTTCCCAATTAACCTAAATAGAATTTCACACCACCTTACCGTACCTGTAAATTCATGATTACGTTCCGGACCGCAATCACCAATTTACCTTACATTAAGGTTTTATGTCCTTCTATGACCCTAAACTACAACAACACAATATGGCAAATAAGTTTCACAAAGATGATGATTTATGCGTCTGCGAAACACATTGGGTCACAATGATTCGTTAACACAGTGATGAGACTAATGTGGCTGTGAAAACCAACACGCTGGGTTACAACTTGTCACTTAACACAGAAATGAGATTATGTAATAATAATAAAAAAAACTGTTTGATTACGACGACTTGCAAGCATACGAAAAGTTTAAGTATGAGCTACAACCAAATGGGGAGCCCACTGAGTGAGATGTTTGCACATAGTATACAAAAATGAGTCCAACTGATGAGTAGGCAAGAAAAACCTCTACCAGACATGGAGTAGGAACCTCTACGGATTGATGAGCAGGTACGATGGCCTCTGCCAGTCGTTGAGCAGGTTATTAGAACCTCTACCGACTGTTGAGTAGGCATGACGACCTCTACCAATCGTTGAGTAGGTTATTAGGTACTCCACTAACTGTTGAGCAGGTAATTCATCCTCTACCAGTTATTGAGTGATTAAATGTAGCAAATGTAACAATTTTTTCGTAGTTCAACACGTATGATAATACACACATACAAGCAAGTTTGTAAATGCATGAATGCAACATGTAATTGAGTTGTCCTATAAGAGGTTAATGAGCCTAGGTGTGGTTTCACTAGTTGATGATTATAGCAAACAGTTCATATTAGCTACCCATGTTTTCAAGTATCACGAATAATCAAATATGCAAATAGAATATGTAATCAAATTTTTCATGTATCAAGAAGAATCAAGTTTAACGCAACAAACAATCAATGTAGGATTAAGAATTAGGGATCAAGTTTTCAATAGGTTGGTTATCATGAAATCAAGTTCATGTTCGAAAAGGTGAAGAGTAGTATGTGTTTAATCCTTGAGAGAATGATGAAAAACCATAGTAAAATCAATGTTGTAAAGAATAGTGAACATAAAAATAGTTGATGAACGATTTAGTCTATAGGTCAAGAAAAGGAATAAACTAGTCATTTTTGTGATAAAATTGAAATGTGGATAGTCGATCTAAATTGAGGCAAAAATAGATTACGGACGATCTGAAAAGGCTATCATTCCATAAAAAAATGCTAGTGTGATCGATTTATTGGGGATGCAACTAACTCGACCGAGGTTGTAGATTTTAGAAAACACGGATCTTGTTTTTTTCAAAATTCAAAAATTCAATTGAGCGTCTGGTACATAAATCCTGATCAATTATTTAGGAAAACAAAATATTTTTGTAATAGTCTATCAATTAAAGCATTAAAAATGCTATTTGAAAAGGGGCAAGTTTAAAATTGGATGAGATCTTTGTTAAAATAATGGTTGTTTGCAAAACGGTGAAGATTTCAATGAAAACAGAAATTGCTTATTTTGAAAACAGGGTATATACTATACGAATATTAGGGTAAGAACATTATTAGTCAAATCAATAGCTTTTTAAAACAATGGGGTTAAAACATTTGCAGTTTAAATCAATAAATTTTCAAACAAGAGGACACAAGAAGTAATAAGGTTGTAATGTATATGTATATGTAAATATTTAAGTGACAAGGAGATTGGTTTGGAACAAGGTTGGAAGAAGTAAAACACATGTGACGTAAGGGATCCTTGCAAAAAGAAGCAGGTTTGTGATACAAGGATCATGAAACTCAGACAGGATGATATCAATAAGCAGGTGAATAGATTCAGGAATCAACACAAAGTATGAAGTTAGGATGAAGCTTCGTAAAGTAATACGAAGATCAATCCTTTAAAGAAATTTAAAAAATCAAGGAAGTAGGCACCAAGTCAAGTAATAAAGTCTTCAGCAGATTCCTCTTCGGGATGATGCATTGTAGTTCCACCGTGGATGACGTTGAAGATTTTTAGAATTAGGAGAAGAGTCAGAGAAGAAAGAGAAAAGCAAGAAAGGAAGCACAAAATGTATTAAATAATTCACATAAACAAATAGCATGCAAGAAAGAGGTCACTCATGTTGGACTCTTAAGGTTATAGTCTTGGCCATTATTCTAATAACCTAATTCCCTATAACCATGGCTCTGATACCAATCTGTAACACCCCAACCGATGGCGGAAACATCGAGGTGCCACGTAGTGACGATTGCTCAACAGCTCATGGCAACTAAATAAAATTTCAATAGATTATTTAAAACGTTTACATACAAAAAAAAAAATTCAAACAACAACAAGTTTAATTTAATTAAATCTAAGGCTTCAGCTCCTATGTGATCCACAAGTAATGTTAACTTCCAAGCAATACTGAATACCTGAAACATGTTTAGTTTGGAAAATGGAGGGGGTCAACTATAAATAGTTGGTGAGAATACATAAGTTTTAAATAAATAGTGAAAAAAAAAATAAATTCATGTAGCAATTACTGTGACAAAGAATTAATCATAGCTAATACGCGTGAACATGATCTACTGGTAGCTCAAGTCATTGTTTTGTACAATCAACCCTTGTGTCGACTGAGACCTAACTCGCAAGTTAGTAAATGTTGTTACTGTTTCGATCATCCCTGAATTTATGTGGGGGATGGGTTTGTCAGACCTATAGCGCTATAATCTACACAGGCGGCTTGATCAAAGTTAATGAATATACTGAGTCGGACTATATATACCACAACCACTTCACAAGTATATGAGTTTATTGTATGATGCGTAAATGTAATTGCACAAGTTTTAAACATGTTTCACCCCAAAAATACTGAAAACAGTAAAAAGTGGGGATATGTAAACTCACCTTAGCAAGCAAGCAAAATCCCAAGTATGCAATAGCGGATAAATATTATTCCCAAATGTATCAACCAGACGCGAAGGAAAAAGGGCGAGGAACAGAAGACGAGCTACTCGGTTCAATTCTAGCTGATTAGTCAACGAACACAGGGAATTATTTTGCGGTTTTTGTTGGTATGAATGCCGAGGGTAATGGGGATAGGGATCGAATTTATACTAACCCGAGGCACGAGTATAAGCGTAAAACAGAAACCGGAAATAAAACAGAGACCAATCCGGACTGTTATAGACGAGTTAAACAAAAGTTGGTTTAGAGGTGATGAATGCGTCGGGTTTCAGAGGAGAGGCTTCATGTTTTAATTCGAAGATTTAGAGAATTGCCTTTATAGAGTTTTGGGTTTTCTAGTCAGTTATGGAATCTATTACTTTCAAAAACCTCAAGACTTAGGCATATCAACAGGAACAAAGAAAAGATCTACATGGATATGGATGGTTTTTTTTTATATCGGATAAATCCATTTACAAAAAGGATTTAAAATTTAAAATGTAATAATTAATAATATATCAAAGAAAAACAATTTCTAATACTATAGAAATAGTATATATATTTGTTTATATTATATTCATTAACGTAAATTTGGAGTAAGTTATGATTTTATCAACCTAGATATATGTATAAGTAGTTGTAAAATTAAAAGTTTCATGAATTTAGATAAGATATCTATTAAGGCTTTTTTCTTACACCAAGATGATTAACAAAAATACATGATAAATACAACTAAATAGGTATAGATGGGATTTTAATAAATAAATTGGGAATTATAAAAGAACAGGAAAATACGTGAGGTTACACTTTCCACATGGAGAGTTATGATTAATTGGTCAATCCTCAAAACGCCCTCTCTTCAGCGTTTTAAATTTCACGCTCAACCCAAATTTTGACCCATAACTTCCACGAGGCGGTGTTTGGGCGTGTATGGAGCGTTTTTTTGGGGAATTTCGCCGCCAAATTGGTTACCACTCCAGGTGGTCTTATAATCTTTGATACTAGGATGTTTATTGGTTTTCTTTTATCTAGTTATAATTAGCATAAACCCTATATAGGCCGTACCAATAGTTTAAGTAACGAAAGGGAAAAGATCCCTAGAATTGATCAAACCCTAAAATCATTGATACTTCAGTTTTAAAACTATTGCGAAAAGGAAATCAGCAAAGTAAAGAATGTGACCACCGAACAAGTTTCACTACTAGAAAATTGGTCATTTGCTACAAAAGTTTTCCTATGGAAATAAATGCGTCACAAATTTTGATAAAGTTGCTACGCATTTGTGACGACAAAAAAACTCTATTTTTTTTAACAAATTTGCTACATAATAGGGACAAATTCTTAGGAAATGCGTCGCAGATTTCATACACCATATATTAGTAGGAAATGCGTTGAAAATTGCGTACTAAATGGTTTTCGACAAGGTTTTTTCCAACATTAAGATTTCGTTGTAAATGCGTTGCAAATCAAGATTTCATTAATTTGCTACGCATTTACAACGAAAACTTTATTTAAAAAAAACCACATAGGAAACCATTTATTAAGCATTTACTACGCAATTTTTAACGCATTTCCTACAAATATATGGTGTAGGAAATTTGCGACGCATTTCCTACGTCATTTCCTATGCAATTTTCTAAGTATTTGTCCCTATTGTAGCAAATTTGTTAAAAAAATAGAGTTTTTTATCGTCACAATTGCGTAACAACTTTGTCAAAAAATTCTGACGCATTTTTTTCCATAGGAAAACTTTTGTAGTAAATAATCATTTTTTTAGTATTTGGATATTGCAAAATAATTTTGTAAACCAATAGCCTGTTTTTTGGAAACCTTATATAAAATCTAAAACAAGAAAGGTGCAAAAGAGGGATGAAGCGTGCATATACACATCCATGAAATATTATAACACATATAGAAAGTAGCGTTTGGCATGTTGGAATTAAATGCAGAATGAAAAATAGGGTATTTGATTAGTCAATGGAATGAAATCACTCGTTTCACAAACCATTTCATTTCCTCACAATCATTTCATCCACCTTTTTTTCATTAATTTCATTCTCTCTTACACCTTTCAATAACACCACCGCAACCCACCATCGCCACCCCCATCGTCGCCGCCAACCATCACCGTCGCCACCACCACCCACTGCCAACGCTTCCTCCCATCACCATCACCATCACCATCACCATCACCACCACCGTTACCGATTTTATTCCTTTGTTTTTCCTTCATAACAAACAACACAAAGTAAGGCTTTATTTAATTTCCACATGACAACCAAACAAGACATGGAATGCTAATGATCTATTCCATTACCTTGTCACGTCATCCATTCTATTACCCCATACCGAACAGACCTTTATATTTTGAAGATAACTCGCCCTCTCACTTTGAACCTTTTTACGAATGATAGAATTAAATGAAGTTATGTTGTATATATGTTGTTGATGAATGATATTCAGTAGCGTAGAACGTCTAGGCATGGCCGGCCATGAGGGTCATCTGTAGGGTGCGGCGACGTACCATACATGACAAAATCACACGATTAAGTAGTATCTCTCATATTTTGGACCAAAACATATAAAAGGTTGTGTTTAGAAAGTACAACATTTATATATAAGATGAGTTATATAAATCATACTTTATTTTAGTTAGAACATAAATTGCAGACCATGCTAAGTGCTAACATATAACTATATTAGTTAAGAAAAATAATTCATCCGAATTTGTATATGTATATTTGTGTTTTAAACTATTTTGCTTTGGTTTTTTGTTTTTTTGGCTTTTGTTGCATGGGCCTAGGCTTAATTTAGATCTCTTAACTTCTATGTCAGAGTGATATGCAGGTAGTCTAGCAAAGAAAGAGACATAACATGAGAGAGAGTTAGAGAGTTTCAAGACTTATAAATATTGCACAGGGATACCACAGAAGTTAATTCTACCAGACAAAATAATAGAAAGGTTAAGAAGTAAACTAAACGGTCCCAGTAGGTTCTAGCCACGCATGTGCTTCTTTTCTTCAAGATAACAAACACATACTACTATCACTACATCTGGTGCAAACTGCATGCAGCTTACTAATTAATGTATGAATATTAACTCAATTTAGCCCTTCAAAAAGGTTTATACCAAATTCAAAAGTTTTACTCATTATAGTTGATAACGATAGAGAGAGCGCATTGATTGGTTGATTGATATATGCATTACATTTGAAAAGGGACTTAATTCCTTTTGAAAGAGAATTGGTGCTGATCATAATATGGCCAGTTGGGTACAAGTGGACACCTAAGTTACATTACAACCACTGGATTTCAGTATTCTCTAGCTAGGTAGTCTTGACCACAAGGCTGGCTACATATATAAAGGGATGCGCATTAAAACAACGAACTTAAACGCAAGTGCTAGTGACTCAAATCATGTGGAAATTAATTAGATTTGAAGGCAGTAATAATGTTTGGCCTTAATGTAAAGATTGAAAATATTGGGAAATTTGATGTGTAAGAAGAAAATGTGAGATTTAAACATTTAGGAGTGTCAGTTAGTAGGTTGTACACCCACATAGGCAGCATTAACTGTCACCATCTATAGAGAGAAATTAAGTCACAAGAAGCAAAAAAAGATCATGAGAAAAATGATTGATGAAATGATCCCCAAAAATGATGACAGTAACAAAAGAAAGAGTGAAGTCATTTTCATGGTCAGGAAAACTCATCATATCTCCACTTGTTGCTTTGTCATGCTGCATAATTTGTACCAATTAGTCTCGTCGTAGAGTGACCATACGTTCGATCTAGACACTCCCAAGAAAGAGAGGCGTGTCAAGCGCAATGATAACTACTTAACGACTGTCTCTTATTGATCGATCATACGAAACAAAAAAACAAAAACGAACAGATGCGTAGGATATAAAAGGTTGAGTGTGTAATAAACCGTTAAAATGTAAACTTTATTGGCAAAAAAACAAAAAGTGAAATAAATAAAAAAAAAACTAGTTAAAGCATCACGAATAGTAAATTATGTCGTTAAGACCATCTCTAATGGTTAATGCACCGTAAGGGCATTTTCCGTCACATCAGCATTATAACGTCATTTAAAAAAAAATATGTAATGGTTAATGCCCTTTTAATCACTACTTTTCATTTTCTTTTCTTTTCTTTTGGCATTATACTAGAAATGTCTCTCTCTTCATGCGCCTATAACGCCCAAGGGGATGATGTCGGGGACATTATTAACAGAGGCATCTCCGAGAATTTACGTGCCCTATTCGAGCCGTTAAAAAATATGCCCCTTAGGTTTCAACAAAACCCCCAATTCTAAATATATAAAAATACCTAATTAAGTATTTACACTCAATTTTAGAGCACAACAAAACACCTAACTACAATAATAGTTCATCAATCCACCGACAAATATAAAAAATACACAAAACCCAAATACCCAATAAAGTAATCACACTCATTCGGCAACTGAACATACCAATATCATCGTCTCGATTTCCTCTTTCAAATCCGGTGAACAATCGCCTAGAATTGTGAGTTTCAGCTAACGGTGTTAGTGTGATTTAATAGCGGGTGCAATGAGAAAAAATAAATTAAAAGATGGGACTGGTGGGAAGAATAAACTTAGATGAGATTATAATTAGCCAACAACATAAATGTGAGATTATTACAATCCAATTTTCGTTAGAAATTTGTTGACAACTAAGAAATGGGAAAGAAACTTCAAACGGGGACAGTGCACTCATCATGACACCTTAAATGCATCACCAATCCCTCTATTCCATCGTGGCATCATGAACCCCAAGCAACCCCACAATCAGACTAATATCCAACGGTACTAAGATGTATGAAAATACCATACTTCATATGAGGGGCGCAGCTTCTTTAGGGTCCGAGGGGGTCCTGGCCCCAACCGATTTTTGGCGCAGTTGATGAATTTTGCAATATTCGTAGGTAAATTGAGTTTGGGTTGAGTCCGGCCCCCACCGATTTGATCTTCTGGACTACCAATCGAAAAAAATTGAGTTCAGCTCCCACCCATTCAAAAACCAAGCTTCGCCACTGTTGAATATTGTATGACGTTTCCATATTAGTATATTGAACATGTTTAGTTAGTTATTTGAAAGCTAATGATGCGTTGGCCAACTCGACATTTGTTAAGTTGTCTATGTCTATGATCATGGTTTGTCACAATGTCTTACACTTGTGTTATCTCAAGTTGACCCTATTCATTGCGACATAACATCCCAAGTTTTGGGTGTATATCTTTGAAACATTTTATTTTATTAAATTAAATAAGGATTGAAAATTGTTTATAATGTGCTGCAGTGACCACAGCTCAATTATTGTGAAGGTTAATGGCGTGATATCTAAAATTAAGAAAAAAGGGTAAATGTTCTATTTGTATCTCTACAGACCAATTTTATTTCCAAATTTACTAAACTCGTTTACAGGGGAAAGAGTTTGTTATCACCCAGGGTGGTAAAAGAAAACATGGACACTACGCGTGTACTAAGTGTTACAAGAACATGAATCAAAGAACAAACTTGAACAAGATTTATTTAACAACTATAAAACAAAAAATCTTGTTACAAAACTAAACAAACAAAGAATGATATGATCTGATCAAAGAAACAGAACAGATCTACACGACTCAACTCTCTTTCTGATCTACCTAACAATACCAAACCTCTATTACAAAGACTGATTAACCAGAACAGGAAACTCACAGATACAAGACGTATCCAGATGAGATAATACACTAGAGCTGTAAACAATCGAAAGAGATGAAAGCTAGATATAAAACCCTAAAACAAAGAGAGACTGATCGAAACCAATAATGAGAGAGAAGGCTCTCTTATATAGTGTCTCTTGGAAGCTTCTATGAACAAGCACAATAATAATCCAACGGTGTATATGCAATCCAATCAACGAACAAGATCTCTTAAAAGACTTTGACACGGATTGTTGACATGGACAGCAACTTATCAACTGGACTTGAACAACTGGACTTAATCTCCTGGACAGCTGGACATGGACTCTCTTATAACAAACATCTTCTGGACTCTTTGACTTTAGCCCAATAATATCACCAGCCCATAATCAACATATCCTGAAAATTATCTTATGCAACATATTCAACTATCTATAAACAAAATATATAAAAATATAAATTGTAGTTATAAAATTGAATAAAACATATTACCCTTAACCTTTTAACACCCCCCCCCCCACAATTTTATAAACCAAATGGGTCAAATAAGTTCAGAAACTTACCAAGTCGATTGTGAGAATTAGGTAACAAACCTTTTGTAAAGATGTCTGCCAACTGATTGTCAGACACCACCTTGTCAGGTTTTATTACTCCTTTAGAGATTTGATCTCTCAAGAAAAACAAATCTATCTCAAAATGCTTAGTTCTCTCGTGAAAAACAGGATTGGCTGCTATAGCCAATGCAGCTGAATTATCACAGAACAAGTTAACAGGAAGAGCAACTTCTATATCCAATTCTTTTAACAAACTTATTAACCACATTATTTCACAAGTAGGTGCACACATAGACCTAAATTCAGCTTCTGCTGAAGATCTAGACACAGTGGTCTGTTTTTTACTTTTCCAGGAAATTAAAGAATTTCCTAAAAACACACAAAAACCAGTAATAGATTTCCTAGTTTCTAAACACTTCGCCCAATCTGAATCTGAATATGCACACAAGTTTAACTCAGATGTCTTAGTAAAATAAACACCTTTTCCAGGTGAACCTTTTAAATACCTTAATAACCTAAAGGCTATTCTAAAATGTCCAACTGTAGGTTTGTGCATATATTGACTCAAAAAATGGACAGCATAAGCTATATCTGGTCTAGTATGTGCTAAGTAGATTAGTTTACCAACAAGTTTTTGATATCCTGTTATATTTGTTAAAACTGAATTTTTCTGTTTACAAATATTAACTAACACATGATTTGGTTCAATGGGAATACTAACTGGCTTACAAGCAGTTAACCCATATTCTGCTAATAGTTCTAAACAGTACTTTCTTTGAGAAAGACACAATCCTTTTTCATCTTTTAAGACTTCTATTCCCAAAAAATATTTCAGTTCTCCTAAATCTTTTATCAAAAACTTAGTTTTTAAACTTTCTTTTACCTTAGTTATTTCATCAAAATTATTACCTGTTATGACAATATCGTCAACATATACTAACAAATATATAGTAACAGAATCATTAATTTTGTAAAATAACGAGTAATCACATCTACTTTGACTAAACCCAAGCTCAACTAGAACATTTACCAGTTTAACATTCCACATACGCGGTGCCTGTTTTAGACCATATAATGACTTTCTAAGTCTACATACACGTTTTTCATTTTTATCAAAATACCCATCAGGCAATGACATGTAAACTTCCTCATTCAGGTCACCATATAAAAACGCATTATTTATGTCTAATTGATACAAATTCCAGTTATTCTGAACTGCTATAGTAATAATACATCTAACAGTTACCAGCTTTACTACTGGTGAAAAAGTATCCTCAAAATCAACACCTTGCTTTTGGCTATATCCCTTAGCCACCAACCTAGCCTTAAACCTCTCTACCTCTCCACTAGACCTATACTTGATCTTATATACCCACTTACAGCCTACTACACTTCTGCCTATAGGTAACTCTACTAGATCCCAAGTATGGTTCCTATGAAGGGCCTCAATTTCCTCATTCATGGCTGCAATCCAGTTAGGATCATTTGCAGCTTCATTGAATGAGCTAGGTTCTCTTTCTTTATTTAAAGAAGACACAAAACACTTGTTTTCAAAAGTCAAATTAGAATAATTTACCACTCTATTTATACCATATTTGACTTTACTATCTATTACATAATCATTTAAGTTTTTTGGTAAAACAGTGCTCCTAGCAGACCTTCTAACACTAGGATGATCTGGACTCTGATCAAGGTTTCCCTCAGAAAATGAAGTTTCATTAAGTCCAGATTTCACACTCTCTGCCCTATCAGGAGATTTCTCATGTTGACTGGGCTGCTGATCAGTAGCCATGCCATCAGTCTGTTCATGAGTACCTCCTGACTGCTGAGATCCATGTGTCTCTTGATCAGTCAGTGATTTTTCCCTTCTTTCATCATTGGGACCTTTTGACTGATCATGGTTGTCCTTTTCATACCATTCAAAAAAAATTAAGTTTGTAACTTCAGAAAAAATATTTTCATCAAATGTTTTAAAAACTTTTTCTTCCTTAAAAGGAAAAATACTTTCATAAAACTTCACATCTCTTGAATAAGATGTGGTTTTATCTTCTAAACTAAACATTTTGTACCCCTTTTTTTCTGTTGAATAACCCAGAAAAACACATTTTTCTGCTTTACTATTCAATTTATCATGTTCATTTAAAATGGTACTAAAGCAAAGACAACCAAACAGCCTAAGATGATCTAAGAAGGGTTCAAAACCATAAACTACCTCATATGGGGTTTTTCCTCCTAGCACAGATGATGGAGTCCTATTGATTAAATAGGAAGCAGTTAATATACAATCTGACCAAAACTTTACTGGAACACCACTCTGAAACATAAGAGCTCTTGCTACATTTAGCAAGTGCCTATGTTTCCTCTCTACTACTCCATTCTGTTGTGGAGTATAAGAGCAAGTTGTTTGATGAACCATACCTTTATCTTTACAAAAATTATTAACTTGTTGATTTACAAATTCAGTCCCATTATCTGTCCTTAAACATTTAACCTTTTTACTAAACTGAGTTTCAACAAGATTAACAAATTCCTTTATATTATCAAAAACTTCTGTTTTACTTTTCATCAAACAAGTCCAAACAGCTCTTGAATAATCACCCACAATAGTCAGAAAGTATTTAAATCCTTCTCTACTACTAACCCTATAAGGACCCCATACATCAACATGTACAAGTTCTCCTATACTGACAGACTTGTGCTCACTCATAGGAAAAGGCTCCCTATGTTGTTTTGCCTTGTGACAGATTTCACAAGGTATAGTGTCATCAAAGTCTGTCAGATTCAATCTAGACTTGTATATTTTCATAACTTGACTTGAAGGGTGACCTAACCTAGCATGCCACAAATTTGTTTCAACAATACTATTAAAACACACCTTATTACTCAAGAAAGTGTTTCCACAATAGTATAAGCCATCAACTTGGTTACCACTCACCAGGACTTTCCTGGTTTTTAAATCCTGAATATAACATTTATTTTCATCAAAACCCACATACAGTTTATTGTCTTTAACTAACTTATGGACAGAAATCAGATTTACATTATACTCAGGGACAACAAACACATCTTTTAAAATAACACCATTAGCAAGTTCTTTGTTTCCAAATTTAGTAACTAGAGCATCTGTTCCATTTGGATGCTTGACTCTTATGTTTAAATCAGAAACATCCATGCAATTAAACAAATCTACATCATCTTTTATCATATGTTGATTTGCCCCTGAATCTGTTATCCAACCCATATACCCTTTACCACCATATTTACTAGCAAAACAAAAAATTGGTTTGTAAAACACACTAGCACAGAAAGGGTTAAACAAGCTACCTGACAAACTGCTGCTTTGATTACACTCAACAGGTTTCTCATTGATCAAACTCAAAAGCTTACTTATTTGATCACTAGTCAAAGCATTAACAACATCAGACCCTTCAGAAATACTAAGATTTGCATTTGCCTTCTTATTTTGCCCATTCCTTGGTCTCATCCAAGATGGGTATCCAATGATCTCATAACATTTTTCTATAGTATGTCCAATTTTATTACACTGAGAACATTTTAGGTTTTGATTAGAAACCTTGTTTCCTCTTTTAAAATCTGGAACTTGACTTGTTTTTGAAACCATGGCTAATGACTGACTTCTTTTAGAACCACCACTAGCATTTCTATGGGATTCCTCCCTAGAAATGATAGAAAATGCTTCTTTTACAGTAGGCAAAGTTTCTTTTATTAAAAGATTAGTTCTTACACTTTGATATGTGTTATCTAATCCCATTAGAAACTGCATTAGCTTAATCATGTTACTAAAATCATTGAATTCTCTTGCAGCATTACATGTACAAGAAGGCAACTGCAATATCTGATCTAATTGCTTCCACATTATGTTCAATTTATGATAATACTCAGAGACTGGCAAACCATTTTGACTAAAAGAATTAATTTTCTGATAAAGATCAAACACCACTGACCCATCAATTTTATCATAAGTTTCTTTTAGTTCATTCCAGACATCATAAGCAAGTTTTGAAAACACATGTCCCATGTATAGTTCTTCACTAATAGAGTTAAGAATCCAGGTTAGCACAATTGAGTTACACCTATCCCATTACCTACCCAGAACCTCATCATCAACAGACCTAACACATGTTTTATCTATAAACCCCCACTTATTCTTTACCTGTAAAGCTAATTGTAATGTATTAGCCCAAACTGTGTAATTTTCTGTCCCCTTAAGTTTTATAGTAACTATATTTAGATTAGCACAATCACTAGGATGCAAATATAAAGGATCACTTGCATCCAGTTTGCTTATGAGAGTAACAGGAGGAATATCATTAGGTCTAGGAGTAGGACCTCCATCAGTAACTTGACCATCAACCATTTTAACCAATCAAACAATCAAGATTAAAACAATTAATCACACAAGCACACAAGAGACGAAGCTGTGTCAGAGGCCAGATTCCTGGTTCGTCACTCTAAAGGTGCCAGGACAAGCTTAACACAGGAGTCTCACCCTAGATATCCTAACACACAGTCAAGCACAATCACAGCAAACAAAAACAAAGATCAACCAACCTAAAACACCAAGTAATCAACACAGAGGACACACAAAAATAACAGAAAGAATCGGAACAATCTCACCGATGGGGGGACCCAAGTTAGGGTTCTCCAACTCCCAGCCTGTACCTTCACTTAAGGTACAGAGCTGAGAGGCAATTGAAGCTAAAGAATATTAACTCCAAACTTCAAGATCCAACCCAGTAGGCCTTCAACCAGTACCAGATCCAAGAAGTAGATCTGACCAAAAACCCCTGATCTTAACAGATCAAGATCAACCTTCCAATCTTCAGAGTTAATCAGCGGAAGAAACAACCCTTAGACCTTTAAAGAGAAATAATCCTAAATCAAGGAAGACTCGATCAAGATTATTGAATCAGAGACTCAAGAACCTAACCTAGGGCTCTGATACCATGTTACAAGAACATGAATCAAAGAACAAACTTGAACAAGATTTATTTAACAACTATAAAACAAAAAATCTTGTTACAAAACTAAACAAACAAAGAATGATATGATCTGATCAAAGAAACAGAACAGATCTACACAACTCAACTCTCTTTCTGATCTACCTAACAATACCAAACCTCTATTACAAAGACTGATTAACCAGAACAGGAAACTCACAGATACAAGACGTATCCAGATGAGATAATACACTAGAGCTGTAAACAATCGAAAGAGATGAAAGCTAGATACAAAACCCTAAAACAAAGAGAGACTGATCGAAACCAATAATGAGAGAGAAGGCTCTCTTATATAGTGTCTCTTGGAAGCTTCTATGAACAAGCACAATAATAATCCAACGGTGTATATGCAATCCAATCAACAAACAAGATCTCTTAAAAGACTTTGACACGGATTGTTGACATGGACAGCAACTTATCAACTGGACTTGAACAACTGGACTTAATCTCCTGGACAGCTGGACATGGACTCTCTTATAACAAACATCTTCTGGACTCTTTGACTTTAGCCCAATAATATCACCAGCCCATAATCAACATATCCTGAAAATTATCTTATGCAACATATTCAACTATCTATAAACAAAATATATAAAAATATAAATTGTAGTTATAAAATTGAATAAAACATATTACCCTTAACCTTTTAACACTAAGCATGCTTAGGGGCTGTTTGGTAGCCTCTGACTGGTCATTAAGATGTTACATCTGAATGATTCATTGTCTCTTAATGGTTAAGATGTGGGGTTAATAGGTAACATCTTAATGGTTGCCTCTTAACCATTCAGACTTATGTTTACCTCTTAACCATTCAGAGGTTATGGATCATTAAAAGGTACCCTTTGAATGATCATTAAGAGGCTACCAAACAACCCCTTAGTGTAACAGTGGTGTCTAATTTAAAATTATGGTGTAAAGGAGCAACGTTAGCCACTAAAAAGTGAATTTCATAACTTAAGTAAATTTAAATTTAAAGGTGGTAACTTTTTTTTTAAAGGCAGCTGCTAACAATAATTGAAGCTTGATTGTAAGTTGTAACTTGTAACATCTTCAAATGGTTAGCCAGATGGGTTTATGAGCCCATTAACAGATTATGTATTTCTCCAGGATTTTAATGGGCCCGCTCAATGACCCATATAAAGTTCTTTAATGAGCGTCTTGTAAGTTGTAAGTTGTGACTGACTAACCATTTTCATTCTAGAAACTTAAATGGGCCTATAAACCCATACATTGTTTTTGTTAAGCATATTGTAACTCTCTTCTCAAATTCTAGGATTTAAATGGCCTTGTGAACACATATATGAATAGGATTTTAAATGGGTTTGTGAAAACATGTATGAATTTCTATACATTTAATATGCTTATGGCATCCAAGAACTAAGAAACATAATATATGATTTTTGACCAAATTTGACCTACTGTGTGATTTGGCATATAAGCAAGTTATAATCATCACTAATTAATGGAAATCGGTTATAATCATCATTGGAAATGGTGACCATTGCAAAACTGGGTTATAAAAATTCTGATAAAAAATATGTTGAGGTGGAAGGGACGTCACCCCTACACAAGTCAGACTAAGCAGCCCATCCAAAATGAATCTACGTTAAGGAATGGTGACTAACTATCAGATGCTCTAAAATTACCTTGTAAAACTAGTGTTGTTCAAATCGCTTAGCGCTCGCCGATTGCTCGGAATTTGCTAGAAAAATGTTCGCTCAACTTTTCGCTCGGTTGTAAACGAGTCAATCAGATTGGTTCGGTTTGTAAACAAGCCAAGCACGACCAAAGGACCGCTCGGCTCGATATAATTTTTTACTAATTTATTATATATAAAATCTTATATATACATATTAATTACAATTATATTTAAAGTTTTATACATACCACTCTATTGGGTTTGACTCAATATCTATATATATATATAAAAGAAAAGACTTTTGCTGACGTGGCGTGCAATGGAGGCCTCAACCTTGTGTCACGTGGCATCATAATGGAGAGTTTTTGGTGTTTTTAAATTGTTTCCTTTTTAATTAAATTGAGTTATTTTAAGAAAAAAGAATTTAAAAATAAATTTAAAATTTTCTCTCTCATATTTCCTCCCATAACTTTTAAACGTTTATATCTTTTATATACGGGATTTTTTAAAGAAAAAAATTACACCAAATTAACGAGCGTTTTATTATCTTTCCAACGAGTACCATAGTGCTATATAAAAAACGGAAAAAAAATCGACTATTTTTTGTGGGGTTTCGTTCATACAGGAAAAAAACACACAAAGTGTTCATGTTATCACGTAAAATTAGATTTTGTGGGGAATATGAGTTATTACTGCTTAGAATACTATGAACATGCAATGATTGGAAGATTTTGTGGTTAGTTAACTTGAGCAATTTGTAATAGGTTATCACGTAAAATTAGATTTATCAACCCCGGGACCCTCCCGGGGTAATCAGCTAGTATGAATATATAGAATTATATTTATAGTTACTAGCACACTCAACCCAATGATAACTTAACACTAAATTTAATTGTAAAACCATAAGTCTTGAAAAGACATGCTTGACTTCCTATTCCAATTAATTGTCTGCCATCAATCGTCTCCTGCTATCAACCTACGCGACAATCGTTCTCTGTAGTATGTTCATTGCCTTACTGGCCTCAACTTGAGCCTCATTCTCGGACAACCGGACCTCATCACTAGGCAGCGAGAACATTAAAGGAAACATCCCAAATTTATGGTTGTTCGAAAAACTCGCCGCCCGTCGCTCGCTCGAAAAAAACGTGTGCTGGGAAAATGTTCGCTCGGCTTCCGGCTCGGTTGTAAATGAGTCGATCGGCTTGTTTTGGTTTGTTAATGAGCCAAGCACGAGCAAAGATCCACTCAGTTCATCTCGGCTCGTGAACAACTCTATGACAGCTAATTACTATCAACTCCAACAGGGCTGAAAATGTAAAAAATAAAACTTCATGGATGAATTCCGTACCACTCTAATCTATCAAAGAATCAACGGCCTACACTTCATGGAGTACAATCCAACGGTGTTACCAGTTCAACCCCTCTATATAGAAACACCCCGAAAATATCTGATAAACCCTCGTTATCAAAGCCTAAAAAACAAACCCTCGTCTAGGGTTTTATTCATCCACCGACACCTCACAAACATCAGATCACAAAGGTACTTCATTATTCTATATAAATGATCATATTTCAATGTTCTAATTGATGTATGTCCTTTTGTTTTACCATTATTTATTTATTTTTCCGTTATTGAAAAAGATTATGATTATTATTTTGTTTGGGCTTTCATTGGGTTTATGTTTCATATATGATATTGGTTTTTTATGGGTTTGATTTATTGATGGCTAAACTTGAGGGTTTTGTTGTTTATTTGCTTAAATGGATATTATTATTTGCAATAACATTTTTTTTTATTTTTTTAAAGGTAGTGGAAAATTTGAAATTAAAGGAGTGTTCCAGCTTTATCTTTTGCTTTCAATCTTTTTATTTTACTTGGCTGTATATATTTAGGAAGTTTATTACTCCGTACATAACAGTGTTATGTATGTGTGTGTGTGTGTGTATATATATATAACTATTAGGTTTATTATTCATTGGTTTGGTGTATTATAGGTTACAAGATAAAATAATGGCTTTCTTGAGTAGAGCTGGTAGTATGCTAAGGCAGAGTGTGAGTAAGCACATTCGGATCAACTATGAAATGTCGGTGGCGAGTCCATCTATCTTTCAATTGGTAAGATGCATGTCGAGTGACGCGAGTTCGAAGGTCTTTGTTGGAGGTAATCTTGAGTTAAATAAGAGGAGTTCAATGGGACTTTCATGTTAGGTTCAGAAGTTTGTGTTAATAGTTATGTTTATGATTTTTTGTTGTAGGATTGGCATGGGCTACAGATGATATGAGCTTGCGAGAAGCTTTTAGCGCGTATGGGGAAGTCTACGAAGGTATGGATACCAACTTTTACAAGGCTTGTGCACTAATTGATTTTGTTATAGCTTACAGCCTTACAGTTTTATTTTGATTTTAACTATTATATGATTATATGAATGGATGTGGTTGTTCTTTCATCTTGCATTATGGTTTTTTATTTCATAAACCTATGTGAGTACCACCTGATTTTAATTTGAAGTTATGTTTTGTGATAAATTTCTCATAGCTTCTTATGATATGCAACAGCGAGAGTGATTGTGGATAGGGAAACTGGCAGGTCCAGAGGTTTTGGGTTTGTTACTTTTGCAGACACCGAGGCTGCATCGGCTGCAATCCAGGCGATGGATCAAAAGGTATTATTGCCATATCTCACACATTTTGGTTACTTAGTTTATGTTGCACACTGCCCCATGAAAACTGCAGTGTTTGTGTTGTCATATATCTTTAAGGATCGGTTAGCTTTTTATTAAACATCCAAACTATCTTCAAAGCTTCAAAAAGATTAGTTTATATGTACCTGTACTGGATAAATAAGTAACTTTAACATAAGTAGTTTTAAGAACAGACGTGTTTTTATTTTTATGTTAATTGAGACATTTAAGATGAACCTGTTAAATTTTGTAGGAGCTGCATGGTCGATTGGTGAGAGTGAACTATGCCAATGAGAAACCACAAGGTGGTGGTGGTGGTTTCCGGGGAGGTGGTGGCTATGGTGGAGGCGGAGGTTACGGTGGAGGCGGAGGTTACGGTGGAGGCGGTGGCAGCTATGGTGGTGGTGGCGGCAGCTATGGTGGTGGTGGTTATGGTGGAAATGATGGTGGAAACAATTATCGTAGTGCCAGTGGTGGTTTTGGTGATGAAAGTCAAAACTTTGGTGCGGGCGATAGCTTCGGTAGTAACAATGCTGATTCTGGAAATACTTTTGGTGATGCTGACGGTCAAGTAGATGGAAGCTACAGGGACCATGATGAGCCTGATGACTTTGCAAAACGGGCTTGACCCATGAACCTGAGTTTGTTTCAACTGGACTGCTATTTGCAACTTTTTATGTTCTGTTATTTTCAAGTGTTCTTTTTCTGGATGTTGAATATGCAATATGTCAACTTTTTAATCTTACGGTCTCAATCGGGTAAAAACTTCATTCATGCTTGTGAGAACAGTTAGTGTTCTTTGGGTTAATAGATAAAATGGTTGATTCCTGTTTTAGCATCAACATTTTGTTAAGATCTTGCTTTTCTACACCAGTGTATGTTCCTTTTATTGACTTTCATGTTACTAGTCTGTGTATGGCATTAATAGAGGCTGCTAGCCTTACGACACCTGTGTAACTGTTCCTGGTGTGATCAGTGATAGCTACATGGGGGGGCATTCTGATCAGTGATAGCTACATGGGGGGATTTGAATGCAGTAGCCGTTGGTTTCGACCCTGTCTGTGGGTAAATTTGACCCAAGGAATTCTCCATAATCAGACCAGCCATCACCTACACCACTAACTACCCATGTATAGTTAAAAACCAAGCCAAGCCAAGCCTAAGTTTGCCCTGGCTCGGCTCATGAACAGCCCTAAGTGTATACATGTTTCAGACCCACGTTTTATGTTTCCCTATGTAAACCATATAACAAGTGGAAAAAAGCAGATCTGTGCTGCAATTTTCTTTCTCTATCAAGAATCAACAAGTTCACTGCTAGCTTAATTCTGGGTATGATTAAGTCGTCCCTGAGTCCCTCTTGAAATCTGTGGTGTATGCTGTATCAGAGTTTAAGCGGGTGCACAACGAATAGAATGGATGGTGAGTTCTGTATCCTGGAGTTGGTTGTTGCCTATTTTTTTCCAGTTAACGCTCACAACATTTAATCCAAGCCTTGGATATCAGTCAGTATCCTAGTTGATTTTTGTTGGGTGTAGGAGATCATGTCTAAAAAAGCGCGACATGAGGTTACATCATCCAAGACAAGGCGAGGAGTGTGCATTAAGTGAGTAAAGGCGCCTTTTATGGTTTTTCGCTGAGGTTCATGTCACCCCCATGTGCTGCTTTTTCCTTGATTTTCATCTTGGAATAATAAGTTGAAATGGAAGATAAATTTGTACAGGGCGAGTGGGTGACCAATGCAACAGCGCAATGAATCTGTTGAAGTCCTAACTTATGGTAAATTGTAGGTTGATGGTTGATTTGTTGCGCAACTTAAATGGAAACCATTCCAAATTCCTAACCAAAAACAATCTTTTCCAATTTCAAATGGTGATTGTTAACTACAAACTAGAAACCTTCACAAGGCAAAAACAATTACATAGCTGGAACCACTGAAATCTTCATTTTAAAAGCTTTCTTTGCGTCACAATTATATAATCCATATGCTGATGAATTTGATACAAGAATAACCTCAACATGGACGCACATCAGTGAATCGACCCAACCAAGAAATTGACATTTCAAGCTCCATGAATTCATCCAGACAATCAATCCCAGTCAAAATCAAATTTGAAAACTTTAGCAGCTTACCTGCCAATGAGGGCGATAGTCGAAGGGACACAAGGGTTTAGATTGGTCAAATAAGAGAGGAGGGTAATGTACCTAAAAGAAAAACTAAAAAAGGACTTGAAAACACCAAAATGCGCTTACCTGTAGAAATATAGCGTTGAAAACAAGCGCCCATCCACTCTATAAACCAAACACGTTACCGTTGAGTGAACAGCTAGAATTATGGATGCAAACAAGAACAAAAACCGAAATATGACATTAGCACAAAGACCGTCCATATAATCTACTCCCTTTCTCATTAAAAAAGATAGTTGCGACTTGGAAAGGTTGCCCAAAATCTGCATAACAATGCCAGTTAGCACCTATGCTACAAATTGTAGCTTGAAATCAAAAGGACATGCTTATTAGCTGTGGTTCATACAGAAAGCAATCCTATCATTAACCTATGTACTGTTTACAAACAAAATTATGACTTATTTTCAATTTCCAAACTTAACTCAGAAAACAAAGCCCTTTGTGCATTCAACACTGCAGGAGACCCTTGTCTTGCTTTCTCCACTATATGTTTTATCAATAACTTCTCCATCTCATCTTCATCAAAATCCCGTACATCTCCGCCAGTACCAGCACCATTTTGTGGTGTTCCATCATCATCTAATTCTTCATCAAACTTTGCAAACTCATCACAAGCCTCATTATAAGCATCCAAAGCATCACCAGATAGGTTCAAAACAACTGGCTCATCCACGCGGTTTTCATCTCCTGCATCACTGCTTGAGAAATCTTTCCAATGTTTTTGATTTTGTGCTTCAATTTCTGCTTCCAATTCTCTGATCCGTTCTTCAAGTTGGGATTGAAGGACCTCATGCAGCCGTAAGCTCAACTCTCTTGGGGAAACTGCATAGTTTGGAGAAGGAGTTGTGATGTTTTCTAGCATGTCAGCCCTTAACTCACCCTCGGCTACACCCGGCTCAAAGTCCGTGTCAAGCTGCAAATTACACATTGACCCAAATATTAACTATATAACATTTGTAAGATTGGTGAATAGTATTTACACCCCATTGGTCCACATGTTGTTTACTTATCTTTTTACCTTTGTTTTATAGTTTGATGAATCATTTCTTATTTTCTGTCTACATCTTACCCTCCTCAGACCCTACCTTAGCTTTGCTAAAGGTGGGAATTGGGATTAACTGAGTATGATGATGATGATGATGTTCTAATACAACTTCTAAATATTTTACTTAAGCTTTTTTTAGTTTGTATTTGTAATAGACATCGGTTTAATACTAGTATAAAATTACTTCACATTTTTAAGTTGTATATATGTTTGTAATTTAAATTTGATTTGTGATACTACTGCAAATATTATTTTACGTTTAAACATTAACATTATGTTTTTTAACGTCCCCACTATGATGTTTGGTTTTACACGTATCAATGCTTCCGCTGCAACGTGCGGATTCATTTACTAGTTGTTATACAAAAAAAGGTAGGATAAATGCTATGTTGTCAAAAGCCCAAGGTGTACTCAAGGCGCATAGATCTAGCCTGGCGGCAGGCGCTTAACAAGCGGGGGATTTTTTTATGTAGGCTTAGAGTATAAAATAACATTTTAAGGGTATGTGGCATTAGACATGTTTTAGGCTTGTTAAGGGTTTCAAACAATTTTTGGCTGGAAATTGGCCTGAATCTTAGTTAAACTGTGCCTTCCATTGCGCAACGCCAAGGCTGCGCGCTTCCACGCCTTGAGCGCTTTTGACAACATAGGATGAATGCATAAATTTATGTATGTAAACTGTTTACCTCAACAAGATTGGAAATCTTTCTTCCTAAGGTGGATGAACTCATACTAAGTTCAAGCACCTCAAGTTCAGCTTCAAGCTCTGTTTCGATTCTACTAAAAGAATCATCTTTTGCCTTCATAAAAACAGAATCTTCGTTATGATGCTCACGATAAACAGAACAAGGCGACCCATCATTGACAGAATCATCTGATCTTAGTGCTTTATGATCATCAACTGTAAGCTCTTGCATGACTAAAGAATCTTTCATCTCAATCTCCTCTTCAAGATCTTGAATCAGATTCTCCTTTTGCTTCAATAATCGATTCAATTTTTCAACCTCACGTCTATTTTCCATAAAAGAGTATAACATGCCAAAAGAAATCCCGAGACAGACAAGTAGTGTTGCGTCTACAGAACTGTTTTTTTCTTCGGAATACGGTTGAAGTTTCTTTTCAACAGTATGGCGTTGCGCAACATAAGAATCCACACTCGCCCTGTTAATTACATTACTGCCATCGGTCACCAAAAACGGCCTCACAGTCTGTATAGAAGGTGAAGCCAACGAACTTGACGGATATTCCATTTCAACATGCGCCATAACACAATTTTCTAACGAGCTTAGAGGTCTAATCCCTCGCCTAACTATTCTCCTACTTCTAAAAGACATTCTACTTCTAGGAGTCGACGCTTCAACGTTATTTAAAATTCCATCACTACCCTCATAACTTCCCGAAACCATCTCCTTTTCGCCATGAAACTCGTAAACCTCATTTCTAACATCAGACTCATCATTTCTCAAACTTCTTCTCTTTGACATGTGAAAGGGCCATTTCTTGTCAGACGGCTGCTTCGGCGAGTCCGGTTTCTCACTACACGAACCATGAACCGATGACTCTAGTGTCATTCGCTCACCCGCCTGCTGAAACTTTTTAAAATGCTGGGCTATATGACCCGCACCAGCCGCAATCGCAACCATCCATTTATCCATTTTCTCACCCTCCCACAAACACAAAACCAATCTACCCAATCTTCACAACCACAACACAAATATCATAAAAAATTCATCAAGTAATAATTCTTAATCAAAACCTTTAACAGATTCACAAGATGACTACAACAATACACAGATTATTTGGTTTCTTGTTGAACAACAATATTAAAAATTTTACATTTATTATATAAAAAAAACAGATGCTTTGAAATGCTTATAATAAATGAATGACGTGTATCTAACCTCGTATAAATGGGTTGGTTGGGTTGGGTTGGGTTAAATAATGATGGAAAAGTTGAAGGAAAGGGACATGATGAATGGGAATAACTTCATTAATGGTGGGAATTGAAAGATTTTTATTGCTACAGAGAAACTGTAAGAAGGAAGGATCTGTTAAAACTTTAAAAGAGGGTTGGTTAACAAGATAACGATTTGCAATGCTGCTATAAACGAGATAAGTGTTTGATTTGGAGATTTTTGTGAATTGGTCTCTGCAATTTTTCTAGGGTTTTTCACCTCATTTTCTACGGTTGTTCTCCATCACAACAAAATGGGTCAGTGGTATTTGGTAAGTGCTTTTTTTTTTGAACGGCTATTGGTGATGGCGGTGGAGCTCCGCTTACACCCCGGGCCATGCCTGTACATGTAACCCGTTCACTCAGGATCGGGGTTCTCCCCCAGGTGAAATCCCCAGTGGAAGGGAGAAACCGCACAAGGCAGGGATTGAACCCAAGACCTTGAGGGTGAAAACTCCCACCACAGTATTTGGTAAGTGCTATTTTGACTTCTATAATTTTGACGTTTTTTGGAATGGAAAACGGATTTTTTTTAAGAGAAAATTACCAAACTAAACATTTGATCAACAAAAATATCAAAATAAACATCTAGTGTGTCTAACAATAGGGATCTTAAAGGCTTGCGTCTACCAATCAGACGATTACACGTGTAAAGTCTCCAGACGCTTCACGTGTAATCGTCTGATTGGTAGACGCAAAACCTTTAAGGTCCCTGTTGTTTAGACGCAGTAGATGTTTATTTTGGTAATTTTTGTTGGTCAAATGTTTAGTTTGGTAATTTTCTCTTTTTTTAATCCTATCATCTCTTAAACCTAAATCCAAGAACTCTTTAAGGTTTTTTTTTTTCCGGACATAAAATGTCTGTAGTCGGCGGATCACAGCTACAGAAGAAGAGGTGGACTAAACCTATGCAGTCTGCAAGAAGAAGACTGTTTTTTAACGTCTGTAAACTGCTAAAAATAAACTGGTTATGGTGTATGGACGGTGGTGATGGTGGACGGTGGTAATTATTGAAATCGACTGACATGCGGTGATTATTGAAATAAATACTTAAATTATGTAAGAGTAGAAAAAATAGTTGGGAGACATGAAAAATTACCATCATACAATCTTTATAGTCTATATAAGTTAGATCATTTTTATTTATCTTTAAAATGGATCTTCACTGCTTACATATTAATTCTTTTATTCGATGTCACCCAAGGTAATCGATTGTACTTCTATAATAAAGACTGAACAAGTATGTCATTCTTTCACATATGCTTACTTTACACATCAGAATCGTCTATCATCACCATTCATGACATATTATTTGATATCAATTTGGTTGTTATTTTTCAAGTTTCACATCGCAGTTTTAGAGTGTGTTGAGTAAGTGATAAAGTTGTACAAAGACTTAATTCGAGCAAGAGGTGTACACATAGAATTAGAAGTAGGTTTTATAAGTTATCGAGTATTGATCCTTTACAAATTTTCGTTTTCTTTTTAAAGAAACGGCCTATTTTTTTATGATACACTATGTAATCACTTCTTATTAGATTTGTTTATACCTTAATTACGGTTGTACTAATTCTAATTCTTTTTTACATATTTCCTTTCTTTAAATAAAACCTCTATTCTATTAACCAAACATCATTGCGTATTATCTTACCGTAATTCGTACGGTAACATAAACAATCAAACGATCTGAAACTAAACAAATTATGATGATCCAAAATGCACTCGGACAAAAAGAAAAATGCACATGGCTTTTGAGTGTTGTATGCAACCCATAATTTTCATCAACCCCAACCACCACTGGTCCACCAGGACCACCATTCCACCACCATCATCATCTTCTCAACAAAACTTTACCTAATCACCAACAAAGTTATAGGAAAACTAACAAAATAGCAACAGTGACACTCTTTTCTATTGATCATTTTGGAAAAAACAAATGTTAAATTATCATATTAATACCCAAGATAATGCTATTTACTGGTTGGTCTTGTTGATGCTATATACATTTCTCAACTGTTCATATTGTAAATGTAATGACTTTAACTAATGCCAACTTTAATAATGTGGTATGGATTGAAGCCTTTAGGGGCTTCAGTGCGCCACGTAAGCAATGGGTTTCTAGAGCCTCCTATAACATAAAAGCATTGGTTTAAAGTCCCACAACAGTGTCCCCTTTATTTATTTTTTATTTTTTAAATCATTGGAAAAGGTAAGGTAAAGTGAAGTGAGACCCACCGGATTTCTACATTAACGCTCGTCGTTGCACTCATGATTCTCTAATAGCGACCCCTTAATGGTGTCCGGGCAATTGTGTGAGGGCGTTATTAGACTAGGGTGGCAAGCGCCCCATGCCACCCGACCTAAGTAACCAAGTGAAAAGAAAAAAAATCTTTTCCATTTTTATTCCACCTATTAAATCTTTTTTAAGGCAAGACAACTTTATTAGAAAAAAAACAGTAGAGAACCAAACTCCGCAGTGGTGAGAGGAAACCAACCTTGGTTCTAACATTATCTGCCAATAAGTAATGACATACATAAACCGTTTTGTCTGCTTTTACATTGTACTCTAAACCGTTACCATATTTATCATATACCAATTACCAAAGCATGATGAGTTGCTCTTTGTTCCCTTTCATTTTTTTTCTTTTTGTTACGGAATCATGGTCGTGTGATTGGTTTGTTCTTTTTGTTGGAACCTATTGCACTCGTTTGGTACCAAAATACCGAATACAAATAGATTCCCAATCATCTTGTGCATTCTTGTGTTTCACAACCTACAAAGGAACATCTTTTTCTCGGAGGGTGTGATTAGTTATGGCTTTTATAGTATAGTTTCCTTCTCCGGTTATTGTTTTTCAAACACCTTATGTTCTAAACACAGTTTTAACCAAAATAGCCCTGAAGTATAATTAGGTTCAATCAACTTTAGAAAAAAAAGTATTTTTTTTTCCAAAATTGATTGAAACGAATTATACTTCATGGGCTATTTTGTAGAAAATGTGTTAAGAACTAAGGTCTTTGGAAGATGATGATGAGAAAAGAAATATTGGTTCATACCCAAAATCAAAACACACACACACACTCACGTACAAGACTCGTTAGTAAATTGAAAATAGAAGAAATGCATATAGGGAAGGAATTTGTAGGACTCTCGATTACTATTCATCAAGTTCGTTTATTAATATGTAGGATAAAAATTGAAAATGGAAGAAATGTGTATAGGGGGATTTGTAGGACTCTCAATTACTATTCATCAAGTTCGTTTATTAATATGTAGGATAAAAATTGAAAAGGGAAGAAATGTGTATAGGGGATTTGTAGGACTCTTAATTACTATTCATCAAGCTCGTTTATTAATATGTAGGATAATACCCAATTCTTTAAGGATAGAGATTACATGCAACGGGAAACAAAGACTCAATCAACTTTGACTCACAAAACAAATTCAAAACCAAACTACCCAAACTAATAGGTGAAGTCGAACAACCTTGAACCACTACTCTTATTCAAGCATAAAACAAACTAATGACCAAATCTACTTTGAATTATTCTTAACAAAAAAACTCACCACAAATTTGATATTTGACCTGTACCCGTTTGATTCTCATGCTGAAGGTCACTCATAGCCACACCCCAAGTTCTCCGTGATAACGCTAACGGTGTCGCTTTAACAGAAACTCTTATCAAAATTTGATAAGCAGTGCAGTTCAAGATCAAGTACCCTAGTCGTGCTAATTTTGAACTCAACAATTGTCATAAACGAATTATGATAACGCAAAATGAAACTCTACATAAAACAATAGTATGAACAATTTTTAAAAAAGGTTCATTATTATCCGTGATTAGTTAAGAGTAAATTACAAGAATGGTTGTCGTTTACCGAAAATTTTGATTTGGTATATATCTTTTTAAAAGTATATGTATGGTCAATGCGGTTTGTACTTTATAACACATTTTAGTCGATAACTTATGCCAAAAGTAGATGGACGATCCATGTGGTTCATACTTTAAAACACATATACCCCATAACTTGGATGTACCGAAACTTTTAGATTTGTTAGTTATGGACTAATTTCGTTACAAAGTGAAAACTACATGGACCATCCATGTACTTACGAAAAGCTAGAAACTAAATATGAAATCTTCACAAACCACGTGAACCATACATATACTCATTAATTAATTTCTAAACTCTTATACAATAACATTTAACAATTCATCGAGATTAGAGAAGAGCTCGATACCGGTATTGAAACTAGAGGTGCAAACGAGTCAAGCCGCTAGCGAGCTACTCAAACTTGGCTCCGTAAAAAGCTCGAAACGAGCCGAGCCGAGCTTGAGCTTAAAACAAAGCTCGTTTAATTATCGAACCCGAGCACGAGCCTGACATGTGAAACTCGTCAGGCTCGTCGAGCCTTATCGAGCCTAAGTGTAATATTAGTTTTATTGATATTTAATAATATTTACTCCTCATTTGAAGTTGTTTAGTAAACGAACCCGAGCTTCACTTATCGAGTTTACGTGCCTAACCGAACATATTATTTTTGTTATTTTTATTTAATATATTAACACCTAAATAATAAACGAGCCAAACCCTAATCAAGCTCGAGCATTGAAAACATAGCTCGAACCGAGCCGAGCTCAAACTCTCATAAGTTAATCGGTCAAGCTCAGGTTTTGCTCGACTCGTTGACACCCGTGTTTGAAAGTGTCGATACCGAAAGTGTGCGGTAAGTTAAGTTACCGGTAGATTAAGATATTTATATTTTTCCTACAACCGAACCATTCCTGGTGATCGAAACCCTAGTCGCAGCAATCATTCATCACCACCACCACCACCACCAATGACATCGCCGGAGAAGCGATGCCTATACGAAGTCCTAGGCCTGAACCGCGACTGCACCGCCGACGAGATCCGTTCAGCCTACCGTAAGCTCGCCCTCCAACGCCACCCAGACAAATTAATAAAATCCGGCATCTCCCAATCAGAAGCCACCGCCTCTTTCCAAGAACTCGTCAACGCTTACGAAGTCCTCTCCGACGCGCGTGAGCGCGCGTGGTACGACTCTCACCGTTCCCAAATCCTCTTCAGTAATTCATCATCTTCATCATCATCATCATCTGTTGTCCCTGATCTGTTCAGTTACTTTTCTAATTCGGTTTATTCTGGGTTTTCTGATAAGGGAAAAGGGTTTTATAAAGTGTATGGTGATGTGTTTGATAAGATTTATATGAATGAGTTGAATTATGCCAAGAGGTTAGGGTTAGGGTTAGGTAATGTTAAGGACGCACCGTTGATGGGGAATTTGGAGAGTCCGTACGAACAGGTTAATGCGTTTTATGGGTATTGGTTAGGGTTTGTGACGGTGATGGATTTTGCTTGGGTGGATGAGTATGATGTGATGAGTGGGCCGAATAGGAAGTCGAGGCGGTTGATGGAGGAGGAGAATAAGAAGATTAGGAAGCGGGCGAGGAGGGAGTATGTTGAGACGGTTAGAGGGTTGGCGGAGTTTGTTAAGAAGAGGGATAAGAGGGTTATTGATATGCAGGTGAAGAGGAGTGAGGAGATGGAGAAAAGGAAGGAGGAGGAGAGGGCGAAGAAGGCAGAAATGGCGAGGTTGAAGGCGGAGAGAGCGAGGGTTTATGTGGAGCCGGAGTGGGCGAAGGTGGAGGGTGAGGTGGAGGATGAGGGGGTTGAAGAGGAGGAGGAGAGTGTGAGGAAGAATGAGTTGTATTGCGTGGCGTGTGGGAAGAAGTTTAAGAGTGATAAGCAGTGGAAGAATCATGAGCAGTCGAAGAAGCATAAAGATAAAGTGGCCGAGTTGAGGGAAGCTTTTGGAGAAGAAGATCAAGATGACCAAGATGATGAGGATGAGGATGGTGATGCGAATGGGTTTGTGTCGGCTGATGAGGTTGAAAAGCTAAAAGAACAATTTGAAGGTGTTGAAATAGAGAAGGAAGAAAAGGGTGATGATGATCAAGAAAGCCAATCAGAGGAGGATTTCGTTGATGTTGATAATGGCGGAAAGGGAGTGGATGACGACGGTGATGATGAAGAAGAAGAAGAAGAAGAAGATGATGATGATGATGAGAATAGTGTTTTAAAAGCAATGTTAAACAACAGAAAAAATCTTGGATCCACGAGGAAGCCGAAGAAAGTTTATGTTGAAGCTGAAGCCGAAGAAGAGGTAGACTTGATGGAGTACAATAATGTGAAAGGTAGAAGAAAGAGGAGAGGTAGGAAAGAAACCGCTAAAAGAGATGAAGAAGATGAAGAACAAGAAAGAATTGATAAGTCTGAGGTAAGTGGTAAAGCTGAGGTGGATGAGAAATGTGAGGATGGTTTACACACCGAGGAACCATCTTGTGCAGACAATGAGAACAATGGCGGAGGAGATGTTGAGCCCGTTGGAAAGAGCAAGGTTTCAAAGCAAGTTCCTGCAGCTAAAGTCACCAATAAAAAGGAGGCGAAATCTAAAGCGAAAAATCCCCCCAAAGGAAAGAAGCAGAAGGTATTGCGGCTATCACTTAAGATTTATGTTAACGTAGTTTATGAATTTGTACAATATTTTGGTCTAAAATCATGCTATGTCGTTTTTTATTACAGGCAACATCAAGAAATACTGGGAATGAGTGTGATACTTGCGGAGTAGACTTTGATTCAAGGTATGAGGTTAAGATTTTATGTGTTGCATGCCTCTTTATTTGCTGGCAGTTGGGCTTATTATGGTTGCTTATCTGACAGGACCAAATTACATAAACATTTGAATGAAACGGGTCATGCTACAATCAAATCGCGTTGACAATAAGTCGAAAGAACTTGTCGATGTTATTCTCTTATGAGGATTCTAGGGGCTTGAATGGTATCAGTTTTGTTTACAGTTATACCCTTTGATAGAGTAGGATTTTATTTATTGGTGATAGTAACAGAAAAAAAAAATATGTTAAAAGCATTAGAGTTGTATTGAATTGATATGGAGGATAAATTGTTATTTGTTATGAAAGGGTAATTGTTCCCTTTTTAATTACATGTATGCTATATCTATCTATCTATTATTTGTTCTGATTAGTACATCTCAAACCAAAAATTCACAATATTCATGATCAAACAAATATGTGAAGCAAACTTAAAAAAATGCATGTATTGTTAAGCATAAACCAAACATGTGAGTAGGCATTAGTACTAACGGTTACCTTGTTTGTAGTAAGAGTGTTAGTACTAACGGCGTTAACTTCTTCGTTTTTTTCCCTTTTTTTAAACAACTCAATGATGGCGCCATTAGTACTAACGGCGTTAGTACTAAAGGCTTTAGTTACTACTAACGGCATAACCGTTAGTACAAACGGCGTTACTGTTAGTACTTTCTGAATTTATACCGCCAAAACGTAAACTGAAATTTATACCAACTCAAATCTAGACAAAAGTTATGTCAAAACGTAGACCTACAATTTGGTTTAATAAGTATTGATAACTGAAGACCAAAGTAGCATAAAGGAATTACATAACTTAATTTCTTAACTCCAATTAGGTTCAATCATAAAACTAAACTGATAACAGGTGTTCCAGTTTCAAACCAAACCATAAATACTCCTAACAAACAAAAGCACAAAGTCAGAACCAAGTTAGAAAAATAGAAGTTGTCATTTGACTTGAGAAAGTCAAAAGCATTAATCCGAGTTGAGAAATGAGAGCTACTAGGACAAGTTGTTCAAGCAACTTTTTTTAAATAATATATACAAATGATTTTAAGGTTGCAATCATAACGGTTTAGAAGCGGCTTCCTGTATATAAGCAACAGCTTCATCTTCTGACAGTTGTTTCCCCTGTACTAGTCCTCTAACCAAGGTGTCTGCATATTCTTTAGCTGGTGCACAAATTGGTATCTTCCCAGATTTAAATCCCTCAACATGAGCATGAGTGCACCTAAAATTGAATCAAAATGGTTCTAAAATCCGGAAGGAAAAAAAAAAGATGTAAGCTTTCTAGGAAAACGAGCTTACGTCATTGTTAGGATTGGAATGTCATTCTCCTTCCCTAAGTAAACGACATTATGGTACCAACCGTCCTGCACAAAACCAACATTCGGTTAACATTTGTAGTTTTGGACTTGAAAACCATTTCGACTCTTGAAAGTAAACTCAAATAAGTTTTAGGGCTGTACCTTGAGAGCTTCCAAAGAAACATTCTTTTCATATTCAATCGAATCTAAAGCATTCAGGTCAAAGAAAGGAGAGGTTGTGTCCGTACAGACATTTTCCTGAAGCAGAACATCATTAAACTGCTCGAGACTGCATGCATTGACAGATTAGAATCAATGCGGATGAATATATGAATATATAAAAAATAAAATAAAAAATGTGAATTAATTTCATGGTAACATACGTGATCCTATAAAGGCACATAAAGGTTTTTTCCTGATTGTTAGTTTCAGGATTAAGAAAAGCAACACCTCCAGGACCCCAAGTAGCTGTACTCTCTCGACCAAAGAATAAACGGTGAGGAACCGTCTTCCACATGACCTCCTTTGGCTTTGTTTTATCCACGGCCCCTCGACATGGCTTTTTCATGCCTTCTGCCTGTAAATTATGTTAAAACAACGGATAAAAGGATAACTATACTTCTGAATAATGATGGTATGAAACTTATTTTATTGAACAGTTTTGACGATTCATGAAGCTGTTTTACCTGGCCACCTTGTATATAACAAAGGAATCTTGACTCGCTCATGTTTGATCCAAAAGAGGCATACCAAACATGAATATTTGATAACTCAGATCTCCAGGCTTGAGAAGAAGTGGCCATGACTGTATACATATTTAGTTCCAACTTATTAGATTAAAAAAACAAATAAAGTTAAAGAGTATCGGAAGCGGATTGGAGAAATTTAACCAGCACCATCGACATCTTTACTAAGATTCAGTTTTGAGAGTGGTATGGTAACATCCTCTTCAAGATCCCCAGATAATGTATTTGGAACATCCTCGTATTCATCTTCTGATTGCGAGCTATATGTCTGAAACCACATGGTGGAAAGAAAATACCCAATTTTCAAGCTAAATTTGACAACAATTATAAGAATCCCATACAAAGAATAAAGTAGAATTCCAAAACTGCACCTGTAGTTGAGGTGTTACTTTAGTTGTCAGCTCCTCAGGCAATTTATCTGCTAGTATTGGCCAAAATGCACTTAATTCCTCACGAACCTGAACAAAAATGTAAAGTATGCATCAGAATGACAAACATTATTATTCATAAGAGTGAGGAGATACTGAAAATTTCCCAAATGGGTAAATCCATGGGCACTGGATCTTACCGCCTTGATCACTCTCCATGTGGATTCAAATGGGTAACACTCAATGGATTCAGCAATAGGTTTGTCTTCTAGCAACATTTCCACACAAGCAACTACTGAATTTGCTAATGAGTTGAGATTGTATCCTCCTTCTAGTGCCATTATAATCTTTCCATTGCTAAACTTCATCAGCTAGACAAATCACCAAACACCAGAAATACCGTTAAAATACATGTTCCAGGAAGTTATGTTTTACTTCAATGGGAACCTTTCACTCTTATATATCAAGTAATATTAAGAACATAATATTCATGTAATAATGTAAAACTGGGAATACATTCCTAGATTATTGGACGCTAACCTTTTTCAACAGTATAGAATAACCATGTGGCGTGATACGGCAGCCTCCAAGAGGATCATTAATGGCTGTTCAAGGACACGATTCAGATTTTCATTTAACTATGGACAATTAAAGGAACATGCAAAGTTTCACACACACACGCCCACATATATATGTATTATGTTCTCATTGACAGTTGGTAGAGCTGACCTGCATCAAATCCTGCTGAGATTATTACAATGTCCGGGTTAAATTCTCTTGCAACTGGGATTAATATATGGTCCCAAACAGCAATATAATCTGCATCCCCACACTGACCATTCTCCCATGGAACATTTATATTATATCCAGCACCAGGTCCCTCACCAATCATGATGTGTGAACCATCATCACCGGTAGGATAAAAGCTCCCATACTCATGCCTGCACGTTTGCAGTGTATTCTATAGATAAGCATGACAAAAATAGGGTTTTACAAACAAATATGAGAATTGAGTAAGAAAAGGAGAACAAGTATTTTACCTGTGAACAGAGAAGAACAGCACTCGAGAGTCTTTCCAGAACATCTTTTGAGTACCATTTCCGTGATGGACGTCCCAATCAACAATCAGTATCCTGTTGATGCCTAATTCCTAAAAGTAAAACATAACAAGAGTTAACTTACTTCTTGATGTACTAGTCATGTGCACACATGTTAACGATACAGAAACACATATAGCCCTCACTTTCTGGTTAAGAAGAAAGCTTGTTGCAATTGCAACATTGTTAAATAGGCAGAATCCCATTGGTTCATTTTCTTCTGCATGATGTCCAGGAGGTCTAACAATAGCAAAGGCAGAGTTAAGTTCCCCTTTCGCAACTTTCTCAGCAGCCTGTTGAACACATCTTTCATTAATAATTTACAGTCAAATAAAAGACACCATATAACTTTATTCACAAACATGTAACATGATTAAACAACAAAACATGTATCAGAGCCTCTCACCTCAAGCACGGAGCCAGCAGCAAGATAAGCAGATTCTGATGAACCTTCATTGAAATGTATTGAATTGTATCTGGCAGCCACCCTGTTTCTTTTTGGGGCCATCTTTTTGGAGCTTATAGTCTTGATCAGATTAATGTGATTGTTAGTATGAACTGCAGCTATATATTTGTCTTCCACTTCTTTCGCATCAAAGACCATGCATCTGAAACACAAGTTAGCAAACATTTAAAGAATCACTACAATAACAAGATAGGTTTCTAGTCTTCCCCTCAAAAAAAGTAATCTTTCCATAGTGCAAAAGTTAAAAACTTAAAAAATCAAGACTCTATAAAATATTTTAACCAATTAAAAAAAAACTGGTACTTGAAATGAACCTTCTTAGTAGTATCTGACCTCTAAATTAGAGGCTCTAATCAAGTAATCATACTAACGAAGAAAAGATTTATATAGACATACCCAACATGAAATGTAATAATTAGGAACATTAACAAGAAAAAAGATATCCTATAGAGCCAAGTAAAAGCACTGGCAATAAAAAAACAAAATTTATTCACTATCGGTGGCGAAGCTTGGAAAAAAAATTCGTGGTGCTGAGAGGTGACGTCTAAATTTTTGGAAGAAAGCGGTGGGGCCGGACTTAATACGTATATATATATATATTTTTTGAAGAAAACGTGTGAAATTACACTAAGGACCAAAAAAGCAGAGTCCTTCGCCCTTGTTCACTATGCAACCATAACTTGAATCAAACAACAAAGCTAAACCAAATCAAATCCAAATAAAAACAAAAATTAAGTCTAATAATGCATATATTTCCACTACTAAGTGCAGTACAGTAAGTTATGTTTTCATAAGTACAATTGAGTCTAAAAATGCATATATTTCAACTAAAATTGACTAAAAATGTAAAATAATTGACTAAAATGCATACAATTCCAGCAAACACTAAATCAGTTACAGTTTCAACTACCTAACCCCACAATCACACTAAAACAAGCCTAAAAGTACATAAACTCAACGTATTGAGTGTGTAAAAGAAGTAACCTTTGATGAATTCCAGCAGAGGTGAGTTTGTTCCAAATAGCACGAATACGATCAGGGTTTTCTGGATGAGGTTCGCCTCTAGGTGTTGAATGCTTGCACATCCTTTCATCGTAGACTAATCCAACACGACGTCGTTCTACCGGTTCAGTTCCATTGATATTATCAGGCGGAAACTCCATTGATTGACGCAGGAAAATGGAGAGACGAAAGTGTGAGGTTTAAAATTTGAAACAAGAATATGAATAAAAGCTTTGTTGATGTTAAAAAGCAAACCCAAGTACTTGATGATTGACTTTTTGTTTCCATACTTTGTTTGACCACCCAAATTTTGGGATATTATAAGTTTACTAGCGGCGACGGGTACCTGATAACTTTCTTGCACTTGTTGAAGTCTAGTTCGTGATAAAATGTCATATGTAGGTCATGGATTTTACTATAATGAGTCTTTGGAGTTTGGGTGATGTCTGTTATCACGGGCGTGGATGACCTTTTGCCTATAGGTGTAACCGGATAATCAGACTTTATTTAACGTTAAATAATGTTGTTGATAAGTTTGTTAAGTTATTAGAATATATAATTTTTCAACCTATGATAAACATCCAAAATTTACATATGGTTGTTTCCAACTAGTACTTCGGAAGGTGAATTATTTGTGGTGATATGGTCTAAAATCCAAACACAATGTTATGGGCTTAAGGATACTACGGGTGTAGGTGGGTGTAAGTGAGTCAAGAAAAGAGTGAAGAGTAAGTTTGTTTGATCGGAAGCTAAAAGTTGAAGGTTGAAATGAGCTCGACTGATCAAGTGTAAGATTTAGTTTGTTTGATAAAAAGTTTAAGCCCGAGCTTTATATGTTGGAATTGATTTGACTTACGAACTTAGCAAACTTATTATTTATATAAACATACATGGTACATAATTTATATTATAAATATTATTATATAAACGCACAATCTTCAATAGTGTCTATAAAAGGTACTTGTCATTGTAGATTTGTTGTCACCTTGAGAGGCGTAAGATGCCCAACGAACAACACTACAAGTCAAAAACGTGGTATTGTCGGTTGGTGAGCTAACAAACAAAATCATGTGTGCGTCATCAACCGTATAATTGTTTAACAAGTTTGAGTTAGTGAACTATATATAGGATTTTATAAACCATTGTTTATCAAGTTTGAGGTAGTAATTTACTAATGTTGCATACTTTATTCAGATATGTATAATAAAACCAATAATCATATTTATTTTATCAATATAGGTTCAAGATGTATATACCTTATAGTGTACACATATGTTGTTAAAACTTATAATCTATAGTATTAATACTTCTAGAAATTGAAACATGTTAAATATTATCATAGATGCCCATGCCTCATAAAGCCATAATTTCAATTTCCTTTCTAAATAAACCAAGGACCTCTCAAAAATCATTACAAAATACAAAGTTTTGACCATGCAACAAATTGTTCCTGGTCCAAGCATCAAATGCATTGAACAAAATTACATGCTTTTGAAAGCCAGACCGGCCGGTTGGACAGTCTAAACCAGGAACTAGCCTCTCCACAGATTGGTATGCACTGAGGGGGTCCTTGGGATCGAAATGGTGGGTTATATGGTTGAACTGGAACCAGCCTCTCTGTCTGGTTTTCATAACATTACAAAACTCTAGTCTCTAAAAAGAATTGTGAGCACTAATTACAGTCGATCCACGGCTTGACCATCGCGGTGATGTTCAAAGTGAGATTAAAAAACAGGATGAAGACTTATGTAGAAGAACCACAATCAATCATATGAATCGACTGTGAACGACTATCCTACCAATGGATAATTTTTAAAATGTACAAGACAAATGAACAAGTCAAATAAAGGATTTTTCACTAAGGTTGTGTACTACATAAATAACCAAAAAGATATAATTTACAAAACTTTCCAGACTTGTAAAAATATCGAACACTCAGCCAGTTGTTTCATTTTTTGCAGCCTTTTGAGCTTCGGGTTTGGGTTAGGCTTTGAACTGCTGACCAGATTTGCTCCAATTGTTGCCCTTGTTCAGAAATAGCAGAGGCAATCTTAATCACACTATCCTTAATTCTGTGCATGCTATCCTCAATTCCGTGAATCTCATACTTGAAGCGGTGAGTCTCAGACTTGAGGCGATCAATAGACACAGACAATGGCAATGTATCAGAGATTATGCCCCACTGTGATGCGGCAGTAACTTGATCTGCATTAAGGAATTTTGGATGCAAATCCGAGAATTTAACCTGCATCATAAACATCGTCACTATTTCAGTTTTCAAAATCTTTAGATAATGTATTATTTAGACCATCATCATATTTATAATCTGATTGTGAGCTATATATCTGGAACCAATGCCACACAGTGGAAGAAAAATACGCAGGTGCTTAAATTAAATTTCACAATTATGATAAGAAACTCTTCGGAAAAATAAATAAAATAAAATAAAAAGAAAGAAATTTAAAACTGCCACCTGTACGGTCCAACTCCTCCGGCGACTTGTCTACTAGGATTGGCCAAAACGCACTTAATTCCTCGCGAACCTGAACAAATGTAACGTGTGCATAAGAATAACAAATGTTATTATGCATAACAAAAAAGAATTTTTGAAATTTCCCAAATGGATACATCCATAGGCTGATAGGCGCAGGATCTTACTGCTTTGATCACTCTCCATGTGGATTCAAGTGGATAAACCTCAACGAATCAGCAATATGTTTATCTTCTAACAACACTTCTATACAAGCAAGTACGGAATTCGCTAATAAGTTGAGATTGTATCTCCTTCTAATGCCATGATAATCTTTCCTCCGCTGAACTTCATCAGCTACACAATACACCAAAGACCATTGCCTTTAAGTATCCGTTCCAAGAAGATGTTTGTTTTACTTCAAAACAAAGGCAACCTTTCACACTTTTATATCGAGAACATGCTATTCACGTAAAACTGAGAACGCAATCCTAGATTATTGGACGCTAACCTTTTGCAACATTACTGAATAACCGTGTGGTGTGACACAGCAACCTCCAAGAGGATCACCAAGCGCTGCTCAAGAATACGATTCAGAATTTCAGTTAACTGTGTATAAATATTATGTTCATTGACAGTTAGTATATCGGACCTGCATCGAATCCTGCTGAGATTATTATTATGTCAGGGTTAAATTCAGTTGCGACAGGGATTAATATACAGTCCCAAACAGCAATATAATCTGCATCCCCACACTGATCATTCTCCCAAGGGACATTTATATTATATCCAGCACCAGGTCCCTCACCGATCATGATGTGTGAACCATCATCACCGGTAGGATAATTATCATCTTGTTGATACCTAATTTCTAAAACATAACAAGATTTAAACATACTTAATGATGCATTACAAACATATATACACATTTTAACGATACAAAAACACATTATAGCTCTGACTTTTTGGTTAAGAAGAAAGTTGGCTGCAATTGCAACATTGTTAAACAGGCAGAATCCCATCGGTTCACTTTCTTCAGCATGGTGTCCAGGAGGTCGAACAATAGCAAAGGCGGAGTTAAGTGTTACGTGCCATAGTAAATTGGTGCAAACTCACAGGAGATCACATATGGAAGTCAAAGTTATTTTTAGAATTGCTTTTATTTATTTTTCTAGTATGCTAAAATAAAGGAGAATTGGCTTGATTACCTCTCCACATAAAATTAGGAGCAAAATCAGACTGTAATGTCGCCTTTGTTCTCCATATATGGAGGTCTTGGCATTTGGAAATGGCATCCAGAAATTGATTTCACTCTTCTCTACATTTTTCTTCCTATTCTTCTTTCTTGATTTCTATTATAGTCATTAACCGATCGATCCACATCAGTGGTATCAGAGCGGTCTTGATCCATCATGGAGACTCGTAAAAAGACTCAAGAGCAATTTCAACAAGAAACAACAGAAAATATTGCGCGACTCTCAGCTATGTTCGATCGATTAATGGCGGAATTCCAAGCCGTCAAAGAGCGAGACACCACCAGCGCTTCGGGATCTGGAGGGGGGATGATGGTTGTTACGGGTGGGGGAGTAAAACCCTATCTCAAGCTCAATTTTCCTCGATTTAGTGGTGACGACCCGACGGGATGGTTGTATCAAGCGGAGCAATATTTTGATTTCCAAAAGGTGGCAGCCGAAGATCAAGTCAGCCTGGCCTCCTTTCATTTAGATGGCCTTGCCCTCCAATGGCACCGTTGGTATACAAAACACCGTGGCCCGCTATCGTGGACGGAATTTTCAACAGCCTTGTTAACTCGTTTTGGCCCGACTGACTACGATGATCCGAATGAATCTCTACATCGACTCAAACAACAAACTACGGTTGCTGCATATGTCGAGGCTTTTGAACGGTTATCACATCGGATTGACGGACTACCGGAATCTTTTTTGGTTGGTTGTTTCATTGGCGGATTGAAGGAGGAGATTCGGTTGGAAGTCAAGCTGAAGAAGCCTCGCCATTTAGTGGAGGCAATCGGATTCGCTAGGACTGTAGAAGACAAAATCAATTTGCATCATAGGGTTCCACATTATTCCAAGAATGTTGGAACCAGTTCAGCGCAGGGGAAACCCAATTCCAGTCCAGGATTGTTGGGTCCCAGGCCTGCTTCACGTTTGGCTTTACCTACTCCGAGCCCAGTACGCAGGATCTCAGCAGCCGAAGCTAAAGAACGCCGGGAGAAAGGGCTTTGTTATTATTGTGACGAAAGATATGTACCCGGGCATAAGTGTAGTAACCCACAACTCTTCATGATCAGTGACGTGAATGAAACAGAGGAGGAAGGACCACTCACGGAGACAACCAACGATATTACTGATGAGACGCCAGCGGAGGTCTCATTTCATGCTATATCCGGTACGATCTTACCTCAAACTTTACGGTTACTGGGAAAAATTAACAACAAAGAGGTCGTGGTTTTGGTGGATGGTGGAAGCACTCATAATTTTATTGATGAGGCATTAGTGGATCGGCTTGGGCTTATGGTTGAGCACGATGTGAACTTTGAGGTGGTGGTGGCTAACCGTGAAAAAATAACTTGTAAAAGCAGGGTCAAGGGTCTTACAATTATTATACAAGGGTACACCATATGCACAGATCTTTTTGTTTTACCGGTTGCGGCATGCCCGATTGTTTTGGGGGTGCAATGGTTGAAGACGCTAGGCCCGGTTGAAATCGATTTCCAAAATCTCACAATCGGGTTCCATTTAGCGGGTTCGTACCATAAGTTACAGGGCCTAAAAAGAGGAGACCTGACAGCTTTAAAGCCAAATGAATGTATGCTACTCGAAGGGTCCGCGATGTTTCTACAGATTAGCTCGGTCACCGAGACCATATCGCCGGGTTCCACACCAAGTCCGGCTATTCAGTCAGTACTTGATGAGTTCGCTGTTGTGTTTCAAGAACCAACAAAACTACCACCAAAACGCTTCCATGATCATAATATTCCCTTGTTACCGGGTTCCCGACCGGTCAGCTCTAGGCCATATCGGCAACCGTATTATCAGAAGACGGAGATTGAAAGACAAGTTAGAGAGTTGTTGCAGCAAGGCCTAATTCGCCCGAGCCACAGCCCTTTCTCTTCACCGGTGTTACTCGTTAAGAAATCGGATGGTAGTTGGCGATTTTGCGTGGACTACCGGGCGTTAAATGACATTACAATCAAGGATAAGTATCCGATTCCGGTGATTGATGAATTACTAGATGAGCTTTCTGGTGCAAAAGTTTTCTCTAAACTTGATCTTCGTTCCGGGTACCACCAGATACGAGTACGAGAGACGGATATTCACAAGACGGCCTTCCGCACACACGAAGGGCATTATGAATTTGTTGTGATGCCGTTTGGACTCACAAACGCCCCGGCGACTTTTCAATGCCTCATGAACGACCTCTTTCGCCCTTATCTACGTAAGTTTATTTTGGTGTTTTTTGATGATATCTTAGTCTACTCGCATTCCATTGACGACCATGTTGAGCATTTGCGAGTGGTTCTGGGTATTCTTCATGCTAACCACTTATTTGCAAAGTCTTCAAAATGTTGTTTCGGGGTTGAACAAGTGAATTACCTTGGCCATGTTATCAATAAAAATGGGGTTTCAGTAGAGGCAGCAAAGGTTGAGGCAGTTTTGTCTTGGCCGGTTCCAACGAGCGCGAAGGGAGTACGTGGGTTTTTGGGGCTTGCGGGCTATTACCGTAAGTTCATTAAAGGGTTTGGAGGCATCGCTGCGCCATTGCATAAATTAGTTGGAAAGGGTCCGTTTGTGTGGGACGAAGCCGCTGCTAAAGCTTTCGAGACCTTAAAAATTGCACTAACCACGGCGCCCACTTTGGCTCTTCCGGATTGGAGCAAGCCGTTTACTTTAGAATGTGACGCTTGCGGTGTGGGGATTGGGTCAGTTTTAACACAAGAAGGGCGACCACTTGCTTATTTTAGTGCTCCTCTAAAGGAGTCCATGTTGTCTTGGTCTACTTATGAGAAAGAAATGCTTGCGGTAGTAAAGGCAGTTCGTAAATGGCGGCCTTACTTGTTAGGAAGGCCGTTTGTGGTCAAGACCGATCACATGAGCTTAAAATACCTCTTAGAGCAGCGAATTTCAACCCCGGCGCAAGCAAGATGGTTACCTAAACTCTTAGGGTATGATTACAAGATTGAATACAAGAAGGGTATAGCTAACCGAGCGGCTGATGCTTTGTCTAGATGTGGGGAAGCTCAATTTATGGCTATTTCATACCCATGCACTACCTTATGGTCTGACATAAAAAAAGAGGTGCTCACTGACCCATATTATGAGACCTTACCCACTTCACTACAAGGGAAGTCTAGGAAAAGGATCTTTAAACGGGATGACGTATGGTTTCGGGACGGTGCGATTTTATTGAGTCCAAACTCTCCATTGTTAGTTACTATTATGGAGTTGGGTCATGCTTCACATGAAGGGGGTCATTTTGGCTTGCACAAGACATTAGCGAAGATACGGAGTAATTTCTGGTGGGTGGGATTAAAGGCTTCGGTTAAGCAGTACTTACAAGAATGCCAAACATGCCAACGGTTCAAAGCGGATAACTTGAAACCTGCGGGGTTGCTACAGCCGTTACCGGTCCCTGAGCGCGTATGGGAAGACATTAGCATGGATTTTATTGAAAGGCTACCTATTTCAAATGGGTTTTCGGCTATTATGGTTGTAGTGGATCGCTTGTCTAAATATGCGCATTTCATTCCCTTACGACACCCGTACACAGCAGCAACGGTAGCCCGCGAGTTCGTAAACTCCGTTGTCAAACTACATGGTTTCCCTTCCACCATAGTTAGTGACCGGGACAAGGTATTTATTAGTTCCTTTTGGCAGTCTCTTTTTAAGCTACAAGGCACGGTTTTGTGTATGAGTTCGAGCTACCACCCGCAAACCGATGGACAAACGGAAGTCCTTAATAGAACTTTGGAGCAATACTTGAGATGTTTCACAGGTGATAAGCCTAAGAAATGGAGTGACTGGTTGCCTTGGGCGGAGTACAGTTACAATACATCTGTCCATTCATCTACGAAGATGGTTCCTTTTCAAGTCGTGTATGGCCGAATGCCGCCCAAATTGATGACGTACGTCCCTGGCACAACAAAGGTTCAAGAGATGGATGACTACTTGTGTGACCGAGACGAGCTCCTACGGAAACTCCGAGCTAACTTAGTGATTGCTCAAAATCGTATGAAGGTGCAAGCCGACCGTCATCGGCGTGAGTTAGTTTTTAATGTGGGAGATCTGGTTTATATTAAACTCCAACCTTACCGTCCGACCTCAGTTGCTACTCGCCTTTCAGCAAAGCTTAGTCCACGTTTCTTTGGTCCTTATAAAATCATGGAACGGGTGGGACCAGTAGCGTATAAGGTGGAGCTACCACCCGGTTCTCTTATACATGATGTATTTCATGTGAGTTTGCTCAAGCGTTTCATTGGGGCTGCACCGATTTCAGTTTCTAACCCGGTTGATGAACCGGTTGTACCTCCTAATTTGCAGCAACCTGAGGAGATCCTTGATGCAAGGGTTGTTCAAAAGGGTAAATACCGCCCAAAAACCGAGCTACTTGTGAAATGGAAGGGGCAACCGCGGGAGGATGCAACTTGGGAGACTAAATGGCGTTTCGCGAAGGCTTATCCAGATTTTCACCTTGCGGACAAGGTGACTGCGAGCGGGGTGGAATGTTACGTGCCATAGTAAATTGGTGCAAACTCACAGGAGATCACATATGGCAGTCAAAGTTATTTTTAGAATTGCTTTTATTTATTTTTCTAGTATGCTAAAATAAAGGAGAATTGGCTTGATTACCTCTCCACATAAAATTAGGAGCAAAATCAGACTGTAATGTCGCCTTTGTTCTCCATATATGGAGGTCTTGGCATTTGGAAATGGCATCCAGAAATTGATTTCACTCTTCTCTACATTTTTCTTCCTATTCTTCTTTCTTGATTTCTATTATAGTCATTAACCGATCGATCCACATCATTAAGTTCCCCTTTCGCAACCTTCTCAGCAACCTGTTGAGAACATATTTCATTAATACTTACACAAGTAAAATAAAAGATGCCATATAACATTTATTTACGAACATGTATCGGAGCCTCTCACCTCAAGCACGGAACCAGCAGCCAAATAAGCAGATTCGGATGAACCATTGTTAAAATATATTGAATCATATTTATTAGCCACTCTGTTTCTTTTTTTAGAAGCCATCTTTTTAGAGCTAATAGTCTTGATCAGATTAATGTGCTTGTTAGTATAAACTGCAGCTACATATTTGTCCTCAACTTCTTTGGCATCAAAGACTATGCATCTGAAATACAAGGTAACTCATTAATACATCACAAACATGGGCCCTTAAGAATTATTGAAGTGAACCCACATTAAGGCTATCCGTAACCGACTAACGCCCATGCCATGTGACATGTGCTGCCGGAATTACTAGCGTTAAACACCGATATGGTATCGGCATTAGGTTGTGTGTAGTGGGCGTTATAGGGGGGCAACTTGAGTTTATGGAGCCCCATAAAGCCCTCTACACTGCCCCCTTGGGCTTTATGGGGCATTATGGGGGAAGGGCTATTTAACAAAAAAACAATTTTATAATATTATTTTTAATCAATTTCTACACCACCGTCTTCTACACCCAATTAAATAATAATATTTTAATCCTCGTTGAGCTACATAAAGCCCATCACCCACTACACACCTATTTCACATACAGCCTTATAAAGCCCCTCATCTCACTTTATTAATATTTTAATTCCATAAAGCCTGATGGAGCCCAATAAAGCCCTCCCACTACTCGTACACTTGGAGTGTGTGAAAGGATGGAGTGTGAGGCCCTTCACACTGGTGAGGGAGGTTTGGTGGGCCTAATGAAATCAACCAATCAAATCCTCTAAAAGTTTTTTATTTATATCATTTAAATTTTATTTTAATGGGTAGCGAAAACTTGTGATACATTTAAATACCGGCTGATGATACCCATTTTCTCCGATGATGAAAATTGTCCAGTCTGCCGCAAAGCATGCCTTGATAAGTATGGGGAACATGCGTTACATTGTAAGTAATTGCTAGGGTTTAAATATCGGCACGATTTTGTCCTGGATGCTTTGGCAGACATCCTAAGAAGAGCGGGGATCTCCGCAAGAAAAGAGGCGTCAGTTAATTTTCTCACAGACCCCGCGGAAGGGAGGTCCACCTTGCGCCCATCAGACTTCTTAGTTTTTGGTTGGGAAGGTGAGAAACATGCATGTGTTGATCTTACCGGGGTGCCCCTCTTGTTGGGCTTCGGGATAGTGGGTTTGTGGCCTGGCAAGCGGTCATGAGAGCTGAATCCAAGAAAGTGGAAAAGCATGCTAAAGCATGTGAGGATAATCAGCATGTTTTCGTTCCCTTGGCCTTCGACACGTTCGGTTCCTTGGCACCGGAGGCGGTGCGGTTTTTGTCTCGGGTTCAACGAGTAGTGCACAACAACTTTTCTACCTCCCAAGGGCGGGGTTTTGTTTTTATCAGATTGGGATTTTTTATTCAAAAAGGGGTGGCGGCACAGCTTCTTGCCCGCCTACCTACCATCCTTATGTAATTTACCTTTTTTATCAATGGAAATTTTAATTAAAAAAAATTACGCACTAAAGGTGATAAAAAGTGAGTGTGAGCTCATGTCTGCGACAGCCAACACTTTATGACATGACAGTGAACAGATTAAACCATTACACATAGCCTAATAAGTTCAAGGACGTTGAACCGGACCCCCCACGGCCCGACCGGCCAGACAAACCGGCAAAAAATTCAGAAAATAAAAATAAAATGTGAAAATTTTCGGTTCAATCCCCTTTTAACCCAGTCCGACCGCCGGTTTGCCGGCCCAACCACCGGTTCGGTCTTGGTCTGAAAAAACTAGGTAAACCCCTTGTCCTGTAGTTGTACTTTCGTGAAAGGTCACAAGTTCTATTCCCACTAGCGCCGTTTTTCTTTTGCTTTTTTTCTTTTTTCCTTTTAATATTAGACACAGGGGCAGATTTAGGCCTTTTGGGTAGGTTCCCGGGAACCCACTCGATTTATAAAATATAGTGTTAATATATACAAAAAAAGTGGGAAGAAACCCGTAAGATAATATTTTAGGAACCCGGTTGTAAATGTTGAAAGTGGTTGAAACCCTTCCTAACAATTAAAAGGTTCCCGGTTCGATTCGCCTTTTTTTGTTTCGTTTTTTAATTCAAAACCTAGGGTTTTTAGTTTTTAGCCAAACCCCACTCCTCCTCCTCCTAAGTTCAAACAAACAAACAGACTAGGGGTGTTCATCGGTTCGGTTTATGGTTTATTTGGTTTATTCGATTCGGTTTATTCGGTTTTCAAAATTTTGTACCCCAAACCAAAAACCGAACCAAACCAAATTAGGAATATGGAAACCAAACCAAATTCAACCAAATGAATTCGGTTTGGTTTCGGTTTAAACCAAACAAACCAAATTGAAACGAAGTTTTTTTCTCTCTAACTTATATACCTCTGTGTTCCGAAATCCGAATAGAAAGTTAGCAATTAATATAAACCAAAAAATTAAACCACGCAAACTCAAACATCATAGAAATTAGAAATAATAAATAAGTCTTTGTCAATTCCACAAAATATAAATAAACTTCAAACTTAAATCTTTCTCCAACTCTAGTGAACCTGCATACGAAAAATAAATAGATATTAATACTAAACATATAAATCGTGTAGCTTGATAATCAGACCAACGGTTGATGCAATCATGGAGAAACATATACTTGGATACTAGACTTATACTCTGAATATTACCTATAAATAGGTGGACTTTATTTTGGTTTGGACATACCTTTAATATTTTGGTCTTACATATTATATATGGCTTATTAAATATTATTATTTTTATTTAATAATTAATTATTTTACCGGTTTATTCGGTTATCCAAATAAAAAAATGTAGAACCAAAAACCAAACCAAACACCGAATTAGCAATTCGGTTTCGGTTAAAACCAAACCAAACACCAAATTCGTTGTTCGGATTGGTTTTTTCGGTTACGGTTACGGTTCGGTTTTCGGTTTTTATTTGGTTTGCGGTTATTCTGAACACCCCTAAAACAGACAGCAAACAACTCAACCATCCCCTCCAAAGTCCTCTCCAACCCCCCCCCCCCTCTACTAAAAATCCTAAACACACATCTCTTACCTCGCTCTCTATCTATCTGTAAGTTTCCACAACTCTCGATCCCTTTCGATTATTATTATCATATTTTATGCATTCCTTTATTATTCATATCGATTAGTATTCATTTACTGAATACTAATAATGATAATCTATTTGTTACTTGTCCTTTTCAAAAGGAGTAGTTCTGTTTGTAAATGTAGTATTAAAATTAGATGAATACCCAAGTTCTATCACTACTGTCAGTTTTCCAATTGCTGTTGTTTGATATTACTTTTATACATGATCCATCATCCATTGATTGTAGCCAAAGGATTAATCTGAGTTGTTCATTTGATCTACTATGACACATATCTTTACCCTCTAGAATCTAGACTTCAGGTTATAGTAATTTGGAGTTATTCAGGCCTTGAGACAGTAAAGAGTTATTCACATCTTTAAGTTTATTTTTTACCCTTAACGCTTCCAAACCAAGTATTTAACTCGATTCTAAAGACTTGAAACTCGACATCCAAATGGAAGTTGATCGTGCTTCATTTCAAACTCAAGCTCGATGAATTAACACACACTTTCGTCGGCTTAACTAGAATTTCATGAATCTTTTGTTGTGTATGTGCAAATTATCATAACTAACCAATGATTTTGATTGTGGTTTGACTTAATTAGACGAGTTAATCAGACCAAAATATACATATGAAAGCGTAAAAATGTAAAACAACATGGCACCATGAATTTTACAAGTTTACCGTGATTAAATTTGTGATTCCACCTATTCTCTCATTTCATAACTGGCAAATTACATTAAAGTAGCAGCCTAGCAGGTAGACGGACACCAAACTGTTAAATATTTAAATACTATAAATATTGTGATAGTTGGAGGGTCGAAATGCAACTACATGGGCAAAATTTAGGGTCAGTCAGCCACCACACGCAACCGACGACCGACGGACGTTTTACAATATCTCGCCGGCAACAGATCCAGCACCGGTACTCACTGTTCATTTCTGATCACTATCAATCAATCTGCAGTTTGCCACGCAGATTACTAATGTTTTGGTATTTAATTGTTTAAGATCTATCATGCCAATTTTGTTATATATGAATCTTTAGTTGCTCATAATAGTGATGTTGTCTTATTAATCCATGGTTTTACTAACTTCTCTTGATTTGTTAAATGACAATACTAATTTTAGGTTATTTTCAACATTTTTTAGGTTGTTTATACAATTTTAGGGTATTTTTCAAAAAAAATTTAGGTTATTTACTCAGTATTTTTCTTGTTGATGACTAAATCTAGTTGAATGAGGTTGGTTTTCCGTAATTAATCAACAATCGAGTTAGGTAATGAAACAAGATAAAGGTGATAATCCTTTAAGTAACAAGTTTAACCATATACCGTGGAGGCGTGGAGTTTGTGAAAGAGTTTGTTGATCCTTTGAACTGTTTTATGTCTTTTTCGTCGTAGATTGAGTTAGTATACTTACCAAGTTACATGTTTTTTCAGGCTATTATTATACTCGAGTTTAAATGAGTAGCTGTTCTACATCTAGCAGCTTAAAAAATGCATTTTCATACTGTGTACAGCAAGTTAGAAACTATGACTACCATCACTATCTCTGCCTTCTTGAACTGCCTGCAAGTATACGTAGGGCCGGGTTTGCTCTCCGTGCGTTTAATGTTGAAACGTCACGAGCGATGGATGTTGCTTCTGACCCGAAAATTGGTCTGATGCGTCTGCTTTGGTGGCAAGATGCTGTTGACAAGATCTTTAAGAATAAAGTTATTGAACACCCTACAGCGCAGGCTCTTGCGTCTGTCATATCTGAGCAGAAAGTTAGCAAAAGCTGGTTGAAACGGTCTGTTGAGGCGCGTATCAACGATGCTCAAAGGGATGTTGATGATATATATCAAACGATTGAAGAGTTGGAGAAATATGCAGAAGATACGTCCTCGACTATTTTGTATACGACTCTTCAAGCAGGTGGTATAACGTCCACTGCTGCAGATCATGCGGCTTCACATATTGGGAAGGCAAGCGGGCTTCTTTTGCTCATTAAGTCGCTTCCTTACCATGCAAACCGTAACCACCAGTTTTCTTATATACCGGTGAAAGTGGCTGAGAAACATGGGTTACTTTCAAAGCAAGGTGAGAAATTGGAGATAAGAACAGATTCTCGTGAGAAACTTTGTGAAGCGGTTTTTGATATGGCATCAACGGCTAATGCCCATTTGCAGAAGGCTCGAGCCTTGGCTGAGTCAGTGCCTAAAGAGGCTCGATCAGTTCTTTTGCCTGCTGTGGCGTCACAAGCTATTCTGGATTCTTTGAATCGTGTGGGGTTTGATGTGTTCGATCCCAGGCTGAATCGAGGGATTTTGGGCGTGAATCCGTTAGTTTTCCAGTTAAACTTGAAGTGGCATTCATGGAGGGGTGTGTACTAATGGATGTTTTATAAAGAGATTTTGTTTTGAACCATTTTTTGGTGATCAAATAAGAAAGGCATTTGGTACTAATTATAGAATGATACTTGAGCATGTTTTGAATGGAGAGCCTTCCAGTTTATTCATTTGTTGTTTATGATTTTATGGGATGTAACAAAAACATTATTTCATTATTCAAATTGCCTACTTTATTTTATCACATATATATTACTTCACATGTTTGGAAGTTGGAACCAGGGGTCCATCGGAAGCAGTCTTTCTATCTTTTGGGATAGAGGAAGGGTTTGCCCTCATCGCACGCTTCCTAGACCTTACCATTATGTGTGGGATTTTGCTGCGTGCGGTTGTTTGTTTTTTTGCGTTATCTATACATTAATTGAAAAATACACTTGTCATTAAGATGACTAGATGAGAGATTTGAAAAGCAACTCAAGTTTAAAATACACCAATGTGAGACTGAACGAAAGGTTGAAATAGGTTTGAAAACTCCTTCATAAGCCGGTTAAAACCGAACCGATTACAAACTGAACCACTTTGAGCCAAATCTCAAGGTTGACCGAACCCGAAGCTATTTTAATTCAAAATGGTTTGGCTCAAAAACAGATTCGTGCACCTCTAGGCATGATGGGTAGAGTTGTAGAGATGAACAAAAAGACCCGGTTTGGGCCTGGTATGGTCTAAGATTGTAAAAAGATGAAAATTAAATTACCTGACTATGAAGAGTGTGTTAAGACTTAAGACCCTCAATAATTTCCTAATCTAGATAATGTGAGCAACTAAAACCAAAATGCAACCTGTCTTTAGACATTCCCTTAACCTAAAAACTATATTGTCTTACTACATGCATCATCCACTTGTACATACTCATCAACCCCACAAAAGCATTACAAGCATTGAACCCATTATAACCAAGAAACCAAGAGTGATGGTTTCTTGATGTATCCTTAGCCCATGGCTAATATCTGTGTTGATACCCGCTCCAGATGGGCCCATACCCGGCCCATACCCACCTCCTAACACGCCAGTGTTGGTTGGGTTATTGCCGTATGGAGACGTGTTGGTGCTGCCTGGTGTCATGGTGGTTGAACCTGGTGTCATCGTGGTGGTGCCGCCGCCTGGTGTCATCGTGGTGGAACCTGGTGTTCTCGCATTGCCTGGTGAATTTACCACGCTCGTACCACTACATCCACAAATGCAAATTAGTTGATGGTAAAGTATGAATCATGTAAATGTCGAAACTAGAAAGAATGAATCGAGACAAGTGGCAAAACCATAATTTCTTTATTAGAGAGTTATCGTAAGGCTCTCTTCTCTCTATTAGCTACAACTAGATGGTCAAATTCATATAGTATATTTTTTTTTCTCAAAAGATGTTACATTTTATTTTTATTAAAAATCTAACAAAACATGGTCACGAAGTCAGTGGACCCTCTTGACCATCTCTGGTTCCGCACTGCCAATAAGGGGTGATGTACAACTTCCAATAAATAAGTTACGAGCCACCATTAGAACTCAATGTAAAGTTGTAAACCTTTCAATGAGTTGTAAAAAGTCTATGGTATACAACACAACTTGTTTGGATGTTTTGCCAGCGTTGTACAACTAAAGAAGCACATTGTACAACACGTTAGTCATATAATTGAAGTGGACCAGTGATGTAGGTCCAGATGGTTAAAAACACATTAACACAGTGGACATTGGATACCAAGTAATAAATAATTAAGATAGGATGAATGTGGAATGGTACAGCTTGTTGAAGCACAAATGAAGATGATGGTACAACCAACCAAAAACGACAAAAAGTTGAAAACATTACCTAGATTTTGTCAAGATTAAAGTGGTTTTGTTTGGCTTGAGGCATGGTGGGCCCGTCTCCTCGAACCAGTAAAAACTAAAAACCCAAATTAATGTATTATAGCCCATAGGCATTTTGGTGGTGGGATAAGGACCATAAGGTCTTGGGTTTGAATCTCACAAAGAAGGTTTTCTCATAATTATGAGTTTCCTCCTGAATTTGTGACTTGGTGGTGGAATATGATCGCGTGGTAACACTGGTGGCACGATGATACTCCAGTGTTCCGTGAGTGATTCCAATTTGTTGGCCGTTAAAAAAAAAATGTCTAAAAATAAAACCTTTTCTTTTACAATATATTCTACTCATTCTACTTCATTATTCACCGTGAAATTATAACTAGCTCTTGGTTTTAAAAAGAGCGAAGCGCACGAAAGCGACGAGGTTTAAAATCGAGGCGCGCGCAAGAGCGGTAGACTTTTCGTACGCGAAGCGCAAGGCGATTATATAAAAGTAAAAAAATATGAAAAGAGTTCTATTTAAATATCGTGTGTAATGAGTATGTAATAAGGTGAACATTGAGGATAAAGATATTTGTAGGGCTAGAGATGAAATTTGGTTTTCCTAAGGATTTCTAACTATACTACGTGTCAGATAGCCTAGCCAAAGGCGCACTGCAGTATTGAAGCTCGCTATATACACTATTGAAAACTAAAGAAATAAAAAATACTCGGTAATTATCAAGAAAAGCCACAAAACTAATAAATAAATTTGGAAAGAAACATAAGGAGATACCTGGCAGAAGAAGGATATGAACACCCATTAGCACCTGTTTGTTTAAAAAAAGACATCATTAATTAAAAAAAATCCCATAAAACATGTATGTGTACGTGTGTGCTAGTGTGTGTTGGTTAAGTATACTAACTTGGGTCAGAGGTGGTGACCATGGCTGCACCATTGAAATCACACGAGCCAGGGGCCTGACCCTTGTTTTGGAAATAGCTATTGACCGCATAGTTGCAGTGGTCCATGACGGTGTCTGGGTTGTAGCACTTGCCACCTTGGTGCGTTTGGGTGCAGTCTGCACCGTTTCCACACGCATAGTCTATTGCCATCTGTAGCACCTTATCGTTTCCTCCTTTCTTGCACACACACCATGTTGCACCTATACATACATAACACATAGTGTTGGATATAGTATGTGAGTTACAACATTTATAGCACCATGTACAAGTTGGTATAGCATGTTTGTTCTTAATGTTGTCACTCAATAGTAGATTAAATAAACGACCCCTAAACTTAAATACGTGACACCAAACTTAAACACTAGTAAAAAAGAACTTAAAACGGTGTTTAAAGATTTTGAAATTAGATTGCATATATAGGCATATAGCAGACCTTTTTTTTAATAATTTATATGTATTTATGATGCTAAATACAGTACCAAAGATCTTGAACTTAAGTACAACTCTTACAACATAAAGTACAAGTCTATATTAATTTGTTCATTTGGAATCTGAGTTCTTCTATTAAATATGGGATGATTTGTTCTTGATTTTAGAACATTTCTAAATGTACAACTTCCATAACATCAAGTACAAGTCAGCATAGCACAATATATAACACCAGAAAGAAATATAGGTAATTTTTGCTGAGCAAAAGGAATGTCTATAATGTACCGTAGCCACTACAATATGTACAAGTGACAACTTTTTTTGTTCTTCGGATTGGTCAAACGATTTAACAACCATTTTAAGGTTGTAACTTTTTGTGGGTATCATGAATAAAGACATCTTGTTTGCTCTTTTTTTTTTCCTATTTTGTTGGTGGTTACATGAACAAATATTTCTTGAGTGTTAAAACTTAAAAGCTTAAAAATGATAAAAAGATAATAATAACTGCTTTATTTTTTTACTTCCTTTTTTGTTGAATAAAATATGTAGGAAATGAGAAGAAGAAAAAAAAAGAAATAAAGAAGCTTACTTGAGTGAGAAACCATGGAGAAAATGAGCAAAAGAAGAAGAGCAGCCATTGTTGTGATGAATGTAGAAGAACAAGAGGCTTGGAGAAGATGAAGATGAAGAGACAGAGAGAGAGAGAGTGTGTAATTGTAAGTGGTTGCTTTTAAACTTAAAAAGAAAAGGTTAATCTTCTTCCAAAAAAAAAGTGAAAATCCAGGAAAATGTATGATAAATGGATGTACAAAATGCATTAGAAGTTGTAAATTGGTGTGAATATGTCTATTCTGAGTCTGGGATAGAAAATTACAGAGATAATTAAACAGTTGCTCATTGCTCAATTGAAATTATTATTTTTTCAATAAAGTAATAAATTAGTGTGGGTGGACATGGGGGGCTGACAAGGACCCAGATAGCGAATGTACTGTTGTGTGGGTTTTTGTGTTTTAAATTGGGATATTTGGATTCTCCCCAACGGGTATATTTAGGATTTCAAACAACCGACTTTTAAACAATGTGTAAAAGTCGCTAGGCACTCGCTAGTCGGGGTCAGGAATACTCGGGGAGTTTTCGGCTTAGTCGGAGAGTACCCGGGGAGTACTCGGCCTAGGACTAGAATAGTCGGCCTAGGAATACTCCGAGACCTTGTTTTACAACATTGCTTTTAAATGGATGGATATTACTTAAGAGTTGTTTTCGTATCGAAACATATAACCATAGATCTCCCATGTATGATTTATGTTATCAATTTTTCTCTACATTGTCAACAGTTGATGGTGTTTATCCTGAGTATGTCACATTTGTCAAATCATTTACATACCGACATGATGAATTGATGATAGACGAAAGAAATTCAAAATAGCCCAAGAAATGACAACAAAGGATATCGAACTGGTAAATAGTGTCTTGAAGGAGCGCTAGCATATCGTGCACAATCCGAAATGGATTTGCACAAAAGGAAAATAAAGTGTAATGTGTGATACGTGATCTTATATAATTTAATCATAATAAAGGTCAAGCTATTTTACCAAAACAATGAAATGATATCCAACCAACTGTTGTGGAGATCAATGTAGTAGAAAAACAAACAATTCGTGAGCAAATACGCAACACAAAAAAGCATCACCACCTTCGCCTGGATTTGGCTTGAATATATTAGGAGGCATTGTTTATATACGATGATGAGTAGTAGTTTATTTTTCCGGTTGAAGCATTATATTTTGGGTTTAAATGTGATAAATACACAAGTAAAAATTTAAATTTGTAGATCTTAAGGCCCAAAATACAATTTAATTTTGATAAAATAGCGTATGATGTTTTAATTTAAGAATCTTTTAATTTGATGCGTAAAAATACATAATTATGTCTTGGGCCTCGCCTCTCTTAAGCCTTTTGGCCTAAGGATTAGGGCCCAAATATGGATACAGTTAATTTTTTTTTTACTAACAAATTATCTTTGACGGAGCTCAAACACTTAACTCACAAAGGCGCTCGCACCCTTAACTCCAATTAGCGGAGCTCGAACCCTTAACACCAATAGCTTTGCCAATCGAACCTAACCCAGTTTTAGTAACTTTAGAGTTCTATCAAACATTAGAGACCATCTGGTTACCTGCAGACTATAACTGAATTTGATTCAAAACCCCAATTTCAACATTTGAAAAAATTTATAATATTTAAAGATTTCATCTTAATGTATGTATGTATACTCCAGAAAGGTTTGAAATTATATCTTTTATTCATACATTTGCTTCATTCACTGATTCAAACATACAAACACATCATCATATGCAAGCTGCTGTCCCTGCTGTTGACAGCTTACCTAACATTCAAAACAGGAATTAACATTCTCCACACTGAGATTCAACATAACAGACCGATTTTGCATCTTGATTACTCATACATTTCATCGTCGTCATCTATCTCCTCGATCTTCATCCTCTTCACAGCCTGTGCAGCATCACCGCGAGTCCCGCCATTTGCAGTAGGAACTTCAATCAGTATATCAGACTTCTGCCCAGTTGCCGCATTCACCAATCCACCATTCCTCTCCACCCTGTAACTCAATTCTCCACCATTCATGCCTGCATCTATATACACTGTCGAGTTTTCATCTATCTCTTCTCTGATGAGCATTTTGGATAATTCGGTCACAACCCTCCTTTCAAGCCATCTCCTAATTGGACGCGCACCATATACCGGATCGTAACTCTCGTTTAGTATAACATCTAAAGCTGCCTCTGTAACTCCCAGAGCAACGCCCCGGTCAGCAAGGCGGACAGCCACATCTTTCAACTGTAGTCTAGCAACCTTTCGTAGCTGGTCATGAGAAAGTGGGTCGAAGACCACAATCTCATCAAGCCTGTTCAACAGCTCGGGTTTGAAGTGCTTCCTCACCTCTTGCATTACCATTTCACGAGCCTTGACCATTGTGGTCTTCCCTGACAACCCTCTTAACAAATACTCGGCTCCAAGATTGGAAGTCATGATGATGACTGTGTTGGTGAAGTCGACAGTGCGACCTTGGCCGTCTGTCAACCGTCCATCATCCAACATTTGAAGTAGAGTGTTGAAAACAGATTGGTGAGCTTTCTCTACTTCATCAAATAGTACAACGCTGTAAGGTCTTCTCCTCACAGCTTCTGTAAGTTGACCGCCTTCTTCATGACCAACATAACCGGGTGGAGCACCGATTAATCGAGACACAGAGTGTTGCTCCATGTACTCAGACATATCAATCCTAATCATGAGCTTCTCATCATCAAATAGTTGCTCTGCAAGAGCCTTAGCAAGCTCGGTCTTCCCAACACCAGTAGGACCCAAGAAGAGGAACGAACCAGTTGGTTGTTGCGCCCTCCCCAAACCAGCACGTGACCTTAATACAGCCTCAGCCACAGCACTGACCGCTTGATCTTGACCTACAACTCGCTGATGCAACCTGTCGGCTAGACCAATTAGCCTTTCCTTCTCATTGGTCCCGAGCCTGGTCACGGGTATACCAGTCCACCTACTCACCACCTCAGCAATCTGGTCAGGTCCCACCGTCTCTGTCAGCATTACATTTTCATCGGCATTCCCTTCAATTCTTGCTATAGCAGTCTCCACTTCTTGAAGGGCTCCATATCTCAAGTCTGCAGCTCTTGCTAAATCATATCTTCTTTCTGCCTCTTGCAATGCCACCAAAAGTTCTTCCTTTTTCTGTTTCAACCTGCGAATTTCATCAACGCGCTCTTTTTCCTTCTTATATTTCATCATCAGCGGTTGAAGTTTATCTCTCAAGTCATCAAGTTCCTTTTTCACTTCAACAAGACGAGCTTTGCTTGCTTTATCTTTTTCCTTCTCTAAAGCATGAAGTTCAACCTCCAACTGCATTCGCTTCCTTTCAAGATTGTCGATTTCTTCAGGCTGACTATCCAATTGTACCCTCACATTCGCACATGCTTCATCCACAAGATCAATAGCCTTATCCGGCAAGAAGCGTGCTGCACACAAATTCCAATAAATTTATGTAAATAACAAGTTCTATACTACATAATTTATTACGAAGTAGTTCAAAATAATTAAAGAAATGAATCATACCAGTTATGTAGCGGCTTGAAAGCTGAGCGGCAACCACAAGCGCACGATCAAGAATTCGAACACCATGGTGACCTTCATACCTCTCTTTCAACCCTCTAAGAATACTTATGGTGTCGGGGACACTCGGTTCAGCAACCAAAACCTGTTGAAAACGCCTTTCAAAGGCCGCATCTTTCTCCACATACTTCCTATATTCTTCCAAAGTGGTTGCACCAATGCAGCGAAGCTGGCCCCTAGCCAACATCGGCTTGAAAAGATTTGCAGCATCCATCGACCCTTCAGTTCGACCCGCACCAAGAACAAGATGAATTTCATCAATAAACAATATCACCTTCCCATCAGCTTCTTCAACCTCTTTCAAAACCGCCTTCAATCTCTCCTCAAACTCTCCTCTATATTTCGCTCCAGCAATCAACGCCCCCATATCCAGCGCCACAAGGCGGACATCGCTAAGATTGTTCGGGACATCACCTCTCACAATCCTCTGTGCTAAACCTTCAACAACAGCAGTCTTTCCGACACCAGGCTCCCCAATAAGCACAGGATTATTCTTTGTTCTTCTTGATAATATCCTAATAACTCTCCTGATCTCCTCATCTCGCCCGATTACAGGATCGAGCTTTCCCGCTTGCTCCACAAGATCCCGACCGTATGTTTTAAGAGCCTGGAAATTAGTATCTCCAGAAGCACTTTCCACCTTCTTCCCTTCTTTACCTCTAAGCTTTTCCACCTCACTTTTCACCCTAGATGCACCAACTCCAGCTTCTTTAAAAAGATCACTAATTTGTGAATCTTCAAGAAGACCCAAAATCAACTGATCAACCGCTAAATGCGAATCACCGCGGGATTTCTGCAAACTCTGAGCGCGGCGAATGACTTTAATTAAAGAACTACTTGCTGGAACTTCATCCGGTGCAGGGGACTGAGAGGGAAGCTTCTTCAACGCTTGATTAAACACCCTTTCAGCTGAATTAGCAGCCTCTTCACCACCAGCATTGCTTATTGCTTGCCTGAATATACCGTTCGGGTCGGATATCAAAGCAACCGCAATATGCAACGGCGTGAACTGTGCATGTCCAGCATTCATAGCAAGCTCATGACCAGAAGCCAATGCTTCGTTTGTCTTGTGTGTGAATTTGTCAGGATTCATGTCTTCTGATAATAACGCCTAAGAACCTACAAACACAATAACAATAAGCTGAGTCTATCCTAAATAAACTGCATAATACACAAGGAGCATCATAAAAGCTTTCTAATAACTTATATCTGCTAAAATCATCAACAGTTTTTTTTTTTTTTTTTTGAACGATTTAAATTGGACGTAATTCTGTCCCCAAATTAGATAAACGTGTGAGTTTATTCTATTATTATCTAGTCAGGAAGTTCGAGTCCTACTCTAATTTAATTGTAACCAAGTCATATTTCTATGTAACCTGATCAAAATTGTAATTAAGGTTAAGAGATAAATAGTTTAATTGTCGATTGGGACTTAACTGACCGAATCAGACCAAACACACAATAAGCAGCACAGAAACTTCCTAATGATCTAAATTTACCAAAATCATCAACAGATTTTCATCCAAATCAATCCAGTGGAAAATAATAATAATAATATTCTAAGATAAATAACAACATTACACATAATAAGCATCACAAAGACCTTCTAATAAGCTAAATTTTATCTAACAGTTTTTTATAGAACCCTACCAATAGCAAATGATACCTCATCAGGTTCAAATAACTAAACAAACATTAACATAACAATTAACAGATAATATGCAATAAAAATGGAGATGTGTTCTTACCTTGAATCGTAACTTCAACTGAGAAATGCAATAAACGTTGGATTTTCTTTCTTCGAAGTTGCAGGTGTTGTTAAAAGTGTGTGTGTGTGTGTGTGTGTGTGTTATTTTATATAGAGAATAAATTGTTGTGGAATTTGTAGCTTGTTGACGAATGATTTGATGAGGGTTGAGATGGAGACGAACTGATTTATATACATGTTGTTAACGGTTACGGGAGACATCTGGAACCGAACCGATGTGTGTTCTCTAGAAACTACGAGATATCTTCCAGAGTTTTCGATTTTTTTTCCTTCTTTTATACTTTAAAATATACGGTATTATCAATTGTCACCCTTATGGTTTCTTAATGTTACATGATAAGTCCAGAATATTTCAGAAACTACGATTTAGAGCATGATTGAAATTGAAACCCAAATGACTCCATTTTATGTATTACTCTCTTTTTAGATTGTTTATATGTTTTTTATTGACAAAATATCTTTATTATTATTTTAAAAATTAAATGATATAAAAAATAAAGCCAAACTTTAGTTGATTTGGTTGGTCTGGCGTAGCTTACCCAACACAACTGGTTTAATTTATCGTTTTCTAAAATTACAGACCTATTTTTTTATGTAAAAAAATTAATGAATCGTACTTGAGCGTCTCTAGTTAGGCGAAAAAATGAAGCTAGAGCTTAGAAAGAGAATACAAATGATCAAATTCATGACAAATATAGTAAACCAACCCTACCACCATATAGTCAAAACTGAAAGGATCTGTAACTTGACATAACAAATGCTACCACATATATGATTCTTGATCATGTAGTTCATCTCAGACTTATGACTAGCAGGATTATATGTTATCAACCACCGAACAAGATTTTGCAGTTTTCCACATTTACAGTTTACATGTGAATGGGTCAACTTGGGTTGCGTTTATCTGAAACAAGTATGATAAAAAGTAAATAAAAGCCCAAATGAGTTGAAGGGAGGGTGAGATGTAGGCAAGATCTTACCTCTATCCCAAGGGATAGACTGATAGAGATGTATCCGGTGAGACCCCCAACTCCAAAAACATATCTAGACATAACTCATAAGAGTCCAATAAAAACATACATAGTCAGATAACACCTTTTATAGACACACATGCAAGCGATAACACACATAAACCAAATAAAAAAGTTCTTAAGGCGATAATCTGATACAAAAATCGGACCTTCCTCCTAAAAGTCATTAATCGTAATCCTACGTCTCGACAAACTCTCACTGACCATGTCCTCAAAGAGGTGCAAGTCTAGAAAATCCTGCCTAATATGCCCCTCCCAAGTCAATTCCGGTCAAAAAATAACTTAACATAATTAGTGTAGTGATCAATCAAAACAACTTAACAATACATGATCATGATGATGATGATGATGATAAATCATTGTCTGTGTCTAAATTAAGATCGATACCTCAATACTGGCAAAGACTCATAATGACCATTTTTTTTTCTAAATCTGGCACTTCATATTTTCAGTAGTTCGGGTCCCACTAATAACTAGTTTTATCCGGTGGTGGGTACTTTAGACTGGATGGTATGGGGTGGCGCCCAATGCCACATCAGTATAATAGCGCCCCCTACACTATTGCGTGGGCGCTATTGTGGGTGTCGCCAAAGCAATAGCAAGCACTATGGGCTGATGAGGTGGGGCCCATGTGGTCTTCAACCAATCAGATTTTTGTTTTTTTCCTTTTTTTTTTGTTGAAGGGGCTTTATTCCATTGCATAAGTGTTAAAAGGGAATGGGCAAAGGAGTCCCCTGTCTACGTGGAGTAGACGTGACGTTGATGTGGCACAATGGAGCCCCTAATACTACAATAGTAATATGGAAAACAAAACGTCTTTCTCTGAAGTATAAACACAATCATAAAAAGTGTAAAATAAAAATTAAACCTTTTAAGTTAACAACAAAAGATGAGTTCCAACACCAAAACAACTACAAAGCGATGAAAAGTATTACTGATAATCTCTTCTAGTTTTGGATGAATCTTTTTTGTATTGCTCGATGTAAAGACGAATTGTGACACCTTCTGACCCGGTCCATGATAAACTGAAAACGTATAACACAGGTTTACACACACTTAAAAGATATTCAAATGTTCTACTTACTGAAAAATGCACATAAGTAAACTCACCAAACCTGACCTATCATGGAATAAATAGTGAATTCCTTGATTCTTAAAGACTAAACCATCAACTGGATCTTTATATTCAAATTCATCAGCACTTGCAACATCTGTGCTACATCAGATCGTATTCCCTTTATGGTTCTGCATAAATATATAACACACGATAAACAGTTGAAATTTGGATACTAACACCAATTTTGTTAGTTCTACAGTATAGATAAAGGAGCCGAGTTGGATTGCCACTGGGTTGAATGGGATAACTTTTGTTAACATGTTCAGGTTCAGCAGCCAAAGTTCACTTATATGACTTATTGATCTAAATGTTAATAACATGGGAAATATAGTTTGATAGCATTCAAAAAGTGGATACAAAGAATTAAATGCATTAAAAGAATAGTAAATTCTAATACAAGTTAGAACTCAAAAAATCTAAGTAGGCATAACAAAAGGATTCTTGATCATTCAAGTGGTTAATTTATCTCAGACACATGACTACCAGTAGGAGATATAATCAGCTAGAGGCTGCAATTTTGCCCAAATTATTGTTTACATGTGAATGGGTCAATTTAGGTTATGTTTTATCTCAAATGGGTGTAATATAAAAATAGTATCACACGAACGGGTCAAATGAGTTCATGACTTACTAAAAGTGTAGTTCTTCCTAATTTTTTTATTCAAATGTTAAGATTATATTATTACTATTATTGTAACAGAACCTTTGGGTAATCACAAATAACAAGTTAAATTTGTATAATGACATTTAGATATTTGAAAAAAAAAAAAATAAACAAGTAATTTGTGGGTCAATCTAAATTGAACCCATTGATTTTGACCCGATTTCCCGACCTGCCTATTTAGACACCTCTACTATAAACATACGACCAATGGTGGAGCTGGTGAAGCAGGGGTTGGTGAGGGTGGTGCTCATGCAGGATAATAACTTTGTTTAGTAACAAATCAAAGACCTCATAATACTCATACAACGTACCGGTCCTTGTTAATGATGCTAAGGCTCCCGTTGCATCTTCTAGCATTCCGTTCCCTGATCTTGCTAATATTTAACAAACATAATCGTCCCAAGTGGGTTCAGAAATTAAAAACTCTAGGTGTACTTCATCTGTTCATCATACCTCAACTTCAAGTGCTCTAGAGTCTCCTCTATGGTGAAAAAATGGTCACATTTATACAACCATTCTTCTACATCTTTACCCATAAACTTTTGAAATTCAACTTAAGAAAACCTTTGGAGAAAGCTCTGATAACTCATGTGAACTCAACTACAGAATATTTCTTACGAATTACAATCTGTCAGGATTCAGAATTCATGAAAAATCAGGATTCACGATTCAGAAGTTACCTGTTCAATTACGTAAACCTTTTGACACATGGTCTTCACGTTTGAAAAACGGACTGATAAAATAGTTAGCATATGCGATTAATAATCTTTCGTATATAAAAAATCTCATAGAAATGTTTTAAGCAACTTTCAGTGTGAGACATAAGTAACTAGATGTTCTTTATGTAGTAAAAAGTTATTTACAAATTTGGCTAGTCTTAAACTTGTGATTAATCCCAAGCATATTGAAGAACACCTTCAAATTAACATCATTAATTCAAAAAAGAAAGGTTCACTAACTCCCATTCATTGATTCAAATATTAGTAAATAAAGCAACTTAAAAGCTGCCAGTACCGACAGCTCAACTTCAAAACACTCCACACAGACCGGTTGTGCTTCTCAAATATTCATCGATTTCATCTACCTCCTCAATTTTTATCCTCTTTGCAGCCCGTGCAGCATTCACAGTAGGTACTTGAATCAGTATATCATACTTCTGCCCTGTTGCAGCATTCATCAGTCCACCGTTCCTCTCCACCCTGTAACTCAGTTCTTCACCATTCATTTCTGCGTCTATGTACACTATCGAGTTTTCATCAATCTCTTCTCTAATTGACATCTTTGATAATTCAGTCACAACCCTTCTTTCCAGCCATCTCCTGATTGGTCGCGCTCCATATACCTACGTGTCATACCAACCTGGTGAGTGAGTGCGTGCATGTGAGTGTTAAAGTGTTAAACTATTCAAAATAAGTGAACCGACAAGATTTTGATGCTTACCGGATCATAACTCTTATTCAGTATAAAATCTACAGCTGCTTCTGTAATTCCCAAAGCCACACCCCTGTCAGCAAGGCGGATGGCCACATCTTTCAACAGAAGTCTAGCAACTTTCCGTAACTGGTCATGAGAAAGTGGGTCGAAAACCACAATCTCATCAATCCTGTTCAACAGCTCGGGTTTAAAGTATCTCCTCACCTCCTGCATCACCATTTCATGAGCATTGACCAATGTCGTCTCCCCTGATAACCCCTTTATCAGAAATTCAGCTCCAAGATTGGAAGTCATGATGATGACTGTGTTAGTGAAGTCCACAGTGCGACCTTGACCGTCTGTCAACCTTCCATCATCCAACACCTGAAGCAGAGTGTTAAAAACTGATTGATGAGCTTTCTCTACTTCATCAAATAATACAACACTATAAGGTCTTCTCCTCACAGCTTCTGTAAGTTGACCACCTTTTTCATGACCAACATATCCAGGTGGAGAACCTATTAGTCGGGCCATGGAGTGTGGCTCCATGTACTCGGACAAATCAATCCTGATCATAAGTTTCTCATCATTATATAGTTGTTCTGCGAGAGCCTTAGCAACCTCAGTTTTCCCAACTCCCGTGGGACCCAAGAAGAGGAACGAACCAGTTGGCTGCTGGGCTCGTCCCAAACCAGCACGAGACCTCAAAACCGCCTCAGCAACAGCATTAACCGCTTGATCTTGGCCTACAATTCGCTGATGCAACTGCTCGGCGAGACCAATAAGCCTCTCCTTCTCATTGGTCCCGAGCCTGGTCACTGGTATACCAGTCCACTTACTCACCACCTCGGCTATCTGGTCAGGTCCCACCGTCTCGGTCAGCATTACATGTTCATCTGCTGTACCTTCAATTCTTGCTATAGCAGTCTCCACTTGTTGGAGTGCTCCATATCTCAACTCTGCGATTCTTGCTAAATCGTATCCTCTTACTGCTTCTTGCAGTGCCACTAAAAGTTCTTCCCTTTTCTGTTTCAAACTGCGAATTTCACCAAGGCGTTCTTTTTCCTTCTGATATTTCATTATCAATGGCTGAAGTCTCTCTCTCAAGTCATCAAGTTCTTTTTTAACCTGAAAAAATGGCACAAATTAGTACATTATGGTTAAAAATAAGCAAAAGACTATAGTCTGCTATCAGACTAACAAACTCACTTCAGCAAGACGAACTTTGCTTGCTTTATCTGTTTCCTTCTCTAAAGCATGGAGCTCAACCTCCAACTGCATCCGTTTCCTTTCAAGATTATCGATTTCTTCAGGCTGACTATCTAATTGTACCCTCACATTTGCGGATGCTTCATCCACAAGATCAATAGCCTTATCTGGCAAGAAACGACCTGCATACAAATTCCAAAAATTTATGTATATTACTAGTTAATTACCACATAATTTCACAAGAACCAGTTGCAACCAATTGAAAAAATTAATCATACCAGTTATGTAGCGGCTTGAAAGTTGAGCTGCAACCACAAGCGCACGGTCAAGAATTCGAACACCATGGTGGCCTTCATACCTCTCTTTCAAGCCTCTAAGAATACTTATGGTGTCAGGAACACTCGGTTCAGCCACCAAAACCTGTTGAAAACGTCTCTCAAAGGCTGCATCTTTCTCCACATATTTCTTATATTCTTCCAAAGTGGTTGCACCAATGCACCGAAGTTGACCCCTAGCCAGCATGGGCTTCATAAGATTTGCAGCATCCATGGCCCCACCTCGGACTCGACCGGCTCCAAGAACAATATGAATTTCATCAATGAATAATATCACCTTCCCTTCAGCTTGTTCTACTTCTTTCAAAACCGCTTTCAACCTTCCCTCAAACTCCCCACTGTATGAGGCTCCAGCAACCAACGCCCCCATATCCAATGCTATAACACGCACATCGCTAAGATTGTTTGGTACATCACCTCTTAATATCCTCTTTGCTAATCCTTCAACAACAGCAGTCTTGCCCACACCAGGCTCCCCAATAAGAACAGGGTTATTCTTTGTTCTTCTTGATAATATCCTAATCACTCTCCTGATCTCCTCATCTCGCCCGATTACTGGATCAAACTTTCCTGCTTGCTCCACAAGATCACGACCGTAGGTCTTAAGAGCTCGAAAATAAGCATCTCCACAAGCACTTTCCACCTTCATCCCATCTTTACCTCTAAACTTATCTACCTCACTCTTCACCCGGGATGCATCAACTCCAACCTGTTTTAAAAGCTCCACGATTTGCAGATCTTCAAGAAGCCCTAGAATCAACTGATCCACCGCCAAATGCGTGTCCCCACGAGCCTTTTGTAAACCTTGAGCGCATTGCATCACTTGGAAGAACGACGCACTTTTTGGGACTACGTACGGTGCAGGGGACTGTGAAGGGAGTTTCTTCAACGCTTGATTGAAAACCCTCTCAGCTGATTTAGCCGCCTCTTCACCACCGACATTGCTAATCGCTTGCCACAACATTCCATTCGGATCAATGATCAAACCAACTGCGACATGTAGCGGCGTGAGCTGCGTGTGAGCAGCATTCCTACTAAGTTTAAGACCTGAAGCCAATGCCTCATTTGTCTTGTGTGTGCCTTGATAACCACTCATATCTTCTTCTTTTAACAACAACAATAATAATAATAAATGCCTAAAAACCTACAAAGTACAAACACATTAACAGTAAATTCAATCAAGAACTAAAACCCTAACCCTACCTCAATAATAATAATAAGTACTAAAATTTATAGACGTCCGTACAGCAAGAGACGATAACAACAGTTCATGTAGTTCAGATGATCAAAACGATCAATGACGTAACAAACAAACAGATCATGACATGCAATCAAAAAAATAATAACAATAATAAAAGAACGTAACATGAATTAGGCTTATAATTAATTACCTTGTAGTGTTACCTCAACACTGTTGCAGCCTTGCAGGTGTTAAGAGTGTGTTTGTTAACAAAATTTATTTAGTTAATAATAATTTATGGTGAGAGTTGTAGATTTTGTAGGCAAATTATTTACGAGAATGGAATGGAAGAGAATCTCTGTAACGTATCAGAAGTGTATGGGAGTTCCGATTTTCCTTCCTCCAAATAATCTATATATATATAAATTCAAGGAAAGATCTACAGTAACTTAATTTTATATTTATTTTATTATTTAACATAAAAGTAACGTTATTAACTTGTTATTTTATTGTTCTCTCATATATAGAATATTAAATATTAAATTTGACACTTTACTATGTTCTTATTTACTTAGACACCAAGAAAAATCAAGGAGTCAACCTTCTTGTTTTATTTTACTAAGTTTAATTTAAATAAAAGAAGGGAAATAAAATAAAATAAAACTGAAAGATGCAAAAGTTGTTAACGCGTTAAATTGTTTAATATTACCCCCAAGGTTTATGGTAATCCACCTTTCGAATATATGTTATACTAGGTTAGATCTCTGGGTGTCCACCCGGTAGTTCCCAAGTCAAATGATAAAATTATTTTATAAAGATTGTAGTAACAAGTTTTATTTATTGAAAGTCACGTAATACAATTCGTATGAATTTTGATTACATGCAAAAATATCATAAAAAGACTTAATAATAAAAGAACGTAATCTTATTAAAATACATAACATGAATTAGGCTTATAATTAATTAGAAACACAGTACAAGTTAACCTAAAAACCCTAGTATGGGCGACCGGCGGCAGAAGATCATACCCATCGAAATTCAACGTCGTTTAACCAAGATCTTCGTGACAAATCTACCAGATGGATGCAGCGGTTCAGATGTGGCTACTCAGATTCGGGTTTTTGGTCAAATCTTCGATTTGTACATCGCTCGTAAGAGAGATATTCGAGGTAACAGGTTTGGGTTTGTGTCGATGTTGGACGTCAAAGACAAAGAGGCGTTGATCAAGAATATAAGAAACATAAGAATAGGGGAGAATAAACTTTGGGCCAGTGTTGCACGTTTCGTCCTGGAAGACGGGGAGGTCAGGGATAAAAAGGCTGAAGATCGTCGTTTCGTTAAACCGATGAACTCACGGCCGAATCAGGATGCGTCTGTGTAAGACCCTTCCCGTTTAAAGGGGTATTATGAGAGGATTTACGAATTAATAAACTTAATCTGAAAGTTTGAGATTGAGTCATTAAGAGCTCAACGAGTTTTTGTCAAAATATTTGCACATGTATCTCATGGTTTAAACATACGTACGATGAATTTAATAGCGAAAACGTTTTCAACGGCACATTCCAAAACTAAGTTTATAACTCTTTTAGTTCAAAAGTTGCGGAAGCAGACGAGTCTTGTGCGTTCGGATCTTTGTTCAATTCTTGATCATCATCCATTCAGTATAATAGAGTACCTGAGGGTTAAACACGAGGAAATAACCCATTAATATGTTAGAATAATCGAATTCGTGTGCAAAATATGAAAAAGATGAATTTTGGGTGATTTGGCGTATCCTACGCCATTTTTGGCGTATCCTACGCTATTTGCGTAGGCATTGGGGCATCAGGTGGCGTAGGACAGCAGGAATTGGTGTAGGCACCCTGATGTTGGCGTATCCTACGCCAAAATTGGCGTATCCTACGCCATTGGCGTAGGAAACTGGCGTAGGCAACTCCAAAAGTGGCGTATCCTACACCAAATCCTGACAAGGTGCAAAATGTTTCAGCATCAAGCTGCCCCTTTTGGGTCATCCAAAAACTACTCCCGGGGCTTTCCAGAAAGCGTTTAATGGTTCCCATGCGATCAACTAACATGGCTAAAGATAGTTTTATATTCCTTCTTCGGTTTCTAGCTTGTATGCCACCATTTATCTACTCGCCTTTAGGCTACCCCGAGTAGTTTTTGCACATATCTAAATCATAGGGAAATTATAGTTTCCAAGTTCTAGTTATGATTTTTACCACTTGTCAAGTCCTAACTTGACTAGAGAACTTCATGCCCAAGTCATTTATGCCGTGTTTTGCGGTGCCTCGTGTCCATGGCCACATGTGCCATTTCTCTTGGTCTCGTTCGCTCGGCCTCTATGACTTGCGACACGGGTTTTTCATTCTATCTTTTCTAGCCCTTGGAAACCACCAAAGACATCTTTTACTATTGATACGACTAAAGTTACCATCCGTGATTAAGCATACATGTATTTATTTATAACAAGTCATAGATATGACTTACCTTGGCTCGCGCCCTTTTTGCTTCTAGACTAGCTTGAGGTAGATAACATTGAGTCCATGAATACACTCAAGCAACTAGCAAGAATTCGTTACCCGCTTAATGTTAACTCTTAGCCTAAGCTATTGACTATCTAGCATTTTACCCAAATGACCCGATAGTCTACTTGGGATATTAACGACCTCCATCTAAGGCCATCTTCTATGAATCGTTTATCTTATTTATGCTTCTTTTGCGACATTTCAAATGTCTAGTTCCCACATACATATACAAAGGTATAATTAAGCATATGCACATACTAGAGACATATTAAGAATTTAGTCATCGAGTGACTTACCTTATGCGTGCTTCTTCTTTACCTCATTCCGAGATTCCTTGGCTATCCAAAGTTTCTTGTATTCGCACCTATGAGGTGAACGACCACTTAGGTTGTTAGAACCTAGTCTTTACATGTCTATAAGCATTAATGGTCATGTTTGATCAAAATACATGTTTCCACCAAGTTATCTATGCCCAAATGAAATTGAGTTTCATTGAGGCATTTTATCAAACATTTGGTAGGCGTGATTTTCCTAACTTTGATTTTAGGTCTCAAGGACCTCATGGATCCATCTTTGATCAAAATAACATTTCTAGTATTCTAGTAAACATGTAAATCATGGTTTATAACTAGTATTTCATGGCTTAAAGGTGGTTCCCACCAATCTACCAAAAACCCATTTCATTTCATAACATGAGCTACAAAGATGTAACATTCTCACAAGGATTTTGCTTAACACACACAAATTAACATGTATTATGGTTTTCTCATACAAGATTAACCATTACAAACCCTTAATTCACGTTTTTATAACAACCCATGATTTTCATCATACCCAAACATGAACATACCATCAAATCTAGCCAAATAAAAGGTTACCTTGATGTGTATTAGGCTTGGAAGATTTATTTTAGGGCTATAGCACTCAAAACCCCTTTGATTCCACCTTGATTCAAGCTTACTCTTGAGTTTTAGGGTTTGGTGTGTGTGTGTGATGATGATGAACGAATTTGGGGATTTTGGAGTTCATCTCCATGTTTTATTTTGTATAATAACCAAACTCAAGTTTGGTAGTTTGGCAATTATGGCCCCTCCCATCTTTTGTCATGTACTTCTCTAGTTAAAAGCCCCGAGTGCTTATATTATCATAAAATACGGTTTAGAAATTTTGGGGTGTTACAACTCCATCCCCCTTAATGAAGGTTTCGTCCTCGAAACCGGATATATATATATATATGAATTCCCATGGGTCGCGCCTCATGGTTGATCTTGAGTTTTATTCCTCCTCGACGAGGGTTATTTTAATGGAATTCGATTATGCCTCTACGTTTATGTATACATATTGGTTTACCTTTACGGGAGATTATTCTAGTTTAGGCACCCATAGGTGTCCTGGTTTGTCCAAGAGCCATCGATTTGAATTCTCTGCGTGTTCGGAACCCTTAAGTCCCCGAAGGCTTAGGGTATATATTTGATTATTTACTCTGCTTAGAATTATTTCTATGCACTGAGGCACATATTGGGTTTGGTTATCATAACGGCTTCCCGAAGACCGTTACCCAAACTCAACGTGGTTTTAGTTTCCGTTTGATTTCGGCTCAAAGGCCTCTTGTAACGCCATGGTTTTACCGGGAAGCATCAAGTCCTTTCCATAACCTCACGTTTTCGTTGTCCTAGACATAGCATTTCCTTTCTAATAATGTTTTCACCTGTCACTAGGCTTAGTTATATTTCTGCATTCATCCGAGTCCATGTGGTGTCGACATCACTTGACCCGTTTGAGCCTTTTTTTTTATTGCCTAGCTATCACTAGACTATTAATGGATTATCGATCGTTTTGCTACTAACCCGATTGCTAACTCTGTGAATAGTTAAATCACCCGAGTTTTCGGTTATAGGTAGACCTACGTTTCATAAGTCGCTTGCTTTAGTCAGTCATCCAATCCAGTGACTACGATTTCTGATGTGTTTCTACACACCGTTCGCCAAAATTCTGAGTTAAGTTTGTTAGACTTTATAAAAGTCAGACTTCAATTTAACATGTGTATATGTCCTAGTTCAGAGACCCTCACCTGGGCTAGTATTTCGCATTACTCGTTTAGAGTTAAAATATTTTATGGAATTCTCCATATAATACCTTAGATAGCTTCAAGCCTATCTCATGTATACTTTGACTCGCTTTGGTATCATTTTGTACGATTTTAGTACGTGAGTTTCACTCTTAGTCGAAACTACTTCCAGGCGATTGTCCACCTATCACCTCTTTTGCCCCGGTGTCACGGGCTTTTAGGATTTTTATCCTATCTATAGAATTAGCATAGGGTTCGTGACCCTTTCTTATCCGGCCCTTTTGAATTTACATATTTAGCTCTCACAAGTGTCTTATTTGCGATTTAGCCCGAGTCTTCCGACTCTTTTATTTATCTAGGTATTATTTCGTATATAACACCCGTCTTCACATCCGCGCCGGATTATGTTCTTATTTAATTCCTCGGAACACTTCGGTCCCAAGGCAATTTCTTTAATGGTCTGCCCGTCCAGGCTTCATTTCTGTTTATCTATGTCCCTTAGGACTTATTGACCCTTAGATCAATTTAACGTTTCTCAAAACGATTCTTACTTGTGTTTGCTTCATGGTGTTACATTACCATGTTTATTCACACAAGTCTGTTCACTTATGTTTTCATTATTTATATTCATATGCATAGTGGTCCATCAGACCGCTTTTGGTTTTATACGAAGGCACTGCCTTCCTTTCTGCAATTAACAACCATCTATATGTTTTAGATTTCAGATTGTCTGTTGATCCACCATGTGCTAAGGCCCATGAGGTTTATCTCGCTTTGTTCGTTTTTTTTGACAAGCCTTCAATAGACCACATCAATCATCGTTTACTCTTGCAATATCATTCCTCGAGGCTATAATCGTTCCCCGGTATGGATGCACCACCGGTTTCCAGGGTCTCCTACAAAGTCCCCTTTTAGATTTAGCGTTTAATTTTCTTCTTTTATTTAACACGTCGTTTCACGGTTTAAAACCATGCTTTTAGTTCAGTTCCGCGCTGAGGGTTCTACTTCCATTTGCATTCGAGTTTAGCGAGATGCATAGTCCTTGGTTGCCTGTGAGCTTTCGAGGATCGTTATGGTTTAGTGTGATTCTTAGTTCACATTTGCCTGTAGGTTTTCACTAATTCATTGTGATTAGTGTGACACGTAGTTCACATTTGACTTTTAGCCTTTCACGAATTCATTATGATTAGTGTGACGCATAGTTCACATTTGCCCGTAGGCTTTCGCAAATTTAATATGATTAGTGTGACGCATTGTTCACATTTGACTTTTAGCCTTTCACGAATCCGTTATGATTAGTGTGACGCATAGTTCACATTTTCCTGTAGGCTTTCACGAATTTAATATGATTAGTGTGAAGCATTGTTCACATTTTCCTGTAGGTTTTCACTAATTCATTGTGATTAGTGTGACGCGTAGTTCACATTTGACTTTTAGCCTTTCACGAATTCATTATGATTAGTGTGACGCATAGTTCACATTTGCCCGTAGGCTTTCGCGAATTTAATATGATTAGTGTGACGCATTGTTCACATTTGACTTTTAGCCTTTCACGAATCCGTTATGATTAGTGTGACGCATAGTTCACATTTTCCTGTAGGCTTTCACGAATTTAATATGATTAGTGTGAAGCATTGTTCACATTTTCCTGTAGGCTTTCACTAATTCATTGTGATTAGTGTGACGCGTAGTTCACATTTGACTTTTAGCCTTTCACGAATTCATTATGATTAGTGTGACGCATAGTTCACATTTGCCCGTAGGCTTTCGCGAATTTAATATGATTAGTGTGACGCATTGTTCACATTTGACTTTTAGCCTTTCACGAATCTGTTATGATTAGTGTGACGCATAGTTCACATTTTCCTGTAGGCTTTCACGAATTTAATATGATTAGTGTGAAGCATTGTTCACATTTTCCTGTAGGCTTTCACTAATTCATTGTGATTAGTGTGACGCGTAGTTCACATTTGACTTTTAGCCTTTCATAAAGGTTTAACCTTTACTGTTTAATTAACCCTCGACTAGGGTCTAGATTGAATTACAGTTTAACCCTTGGTTAAACTCAGATTTGTTATGGTTTGTCCTTCAGTTAAGGCCCGATTGATTTACTTGCGATTCATTTTATAGTCAGGACTCAATTGTGTTTGTGACTTAACCTTTGATTTATGGTTCAAGTCTGCTTACGGATTAACGTTCGATTAGGGCTCGAGTTTATTCATGGCTTAACCTTTAATTAAGGTTCACCTTCATTTATGAATTTGACCTTCTATAAAGGTTCAAGTTTAACTATGGCTTAAGCTTCGATTAAGGTTCAAGTCTATTTACGAATTCAACCTTCTATAAAGGTTTGAGTTTAGTTATGACTTAACCTTTGATTAAGGTTCAAGTCTATTTGCGAATTCAAGCTTCTATAAAGGTTTGAGTTTAGTTATGACTTAACCTTTGATTAAGGTTCAAGTCTATTTGCGAATTCAACCTTCTATAAAGGTTTGAGTTTATTTATGACTTAACCTTTGATTAAGGTTCAAGTCTATTTGCGAATTCAAGCTTCTATAAAGGTTTGAGTTTAGTTATGACTTAACCTTTGATTAAGGTTCAAGTCTATTTGCGAATTCAACCTTCTATAAAGGTTTGAGTTTAGTTATGACTTAACCTTTGATTAAGGTTCAAGTCTATTTGAGAATTCAACCTTCTATAAAGGTTTGAGTTTAGTTATGACTTAACCTTTGATTAAGGTTCAAGTCTTACCTTGATCCGCGTAACCGTTGTGGTAATACCTTTGGTACGACCCCGTGGGTCGTTTATACGTTGGTTTTACTTACCCGGTCTACCCGGCCTCTTACGTTGTTTGGCAATACTTCCTTGTTATATGACCTCGCGAGTTATATATTGGAAATGTTTAATATGCCTTTCTCCCCTGACCCAGTCCTTGTCTCGTGAAAGAGCAGGCGTGTAGATCACGAGAAGCCCACCGCACCATGTGTTTAACACTTACCTGGCCAGGGTAAGCAATCCACACATGACACGGTGATCCTATCGCGATCACCACAGTACTCTCCAGGTGGCCATTTCTGTTCATGTGTCTTATTTACTATAAACATTCTTGTCTATTTGTCTAATGTATTTTTGTATACCCGCGTTATTATGCTATTTGTGTTTTATATGATCGCGCAACCTTGTTGATGCGATCATGCCTTCCAATTCTCGGTTCGGCTGAGCCTTAGCCCATCATGACCGTGTGACTGGCATTTGTCCGAGTTTTAAGTATTCTATGCATCTATTCCCTAATTTCCGGTTCGCCCTGACCGTGTAGTTGAAATTTCATGTTTTTGAGTTTTTTAAATGCTTCTTGCACTCAGTCCATCGCATCATCTAAGTGATACAACTAGATCTCCCCAATTTCCGGTTCGGCTAAGTCATAGCTCACCATGACCGTGTAATTGGTGTGTTTCCTGGGCGTTAGTGTTTAATACACTATTCCCTTAGTTAATTCCTAATTGACTCGTCTTCAATCATGATATAGATCATTTTCGACTAGATTATTAAGTTTTGGAAATGAATTCCTTACCGGATTGATGATCAAGCTTGAACCGAACGCTTAACTCGTTTAACCTTGGGCTCTGATTACCACTTGTAAGACCCTTCCCGTTTAAAGGGGTATTATGAGAGGATTTACGAATTAATAAACTTAATCTGAAAGTTTGAGATTGAGTCATTAAGAGCTCAACGAGTTTTTGTCAAAATATTTGCACATGTATCTCATGGTTTAAACATACGTACGATGAATTTAATAGCGAAAACGTTTTCAACGGCACATTCCAAAACTAAGTTTATAACTCTTTTAGTTCAAAAGTTGCGGAAGCAGACGAGTCTTGTGCGTTCGGATCTTTGTTCAATTCTTGATCATCATCCATTCAGTATAATAGAGTACCTGAGGGTTAAACACGAGGAAATAACCCATTAATATGTTAGAATAATCGAATTCGTGTGCAAAATATGAAAAAGATGAATTTTGGGTGATTTGGCGTATCCTACGCCATTTTTGGCGTATCCTACGCTATTTGCGTAGGCATTGGGGCATCAGGTGGCGTAGGACAGCAGGAATTGGTGTAGGCACCCTGATGTTGGCGTATCCTACGCCAAAATTGGCGTATCCTACGCCATTGGCGTAGGAAACTGGCGTAGGCAACTCCAAAAGTGGCGTATCCTACACCCAATCCTGACAAGGTGCAAAATGTTTCAGCATCAAGCTGCCCCTTTTGGGTCATCCAAAAACTACTCCCGGGGCTTTCCAGAAAGCGTTTAATGGTTCCCATGCGATCAACTAACATGGCTAAAGATAGTTTTATATTCCTTCTTCGGTTTCTAGCTTGTATGCCACCATTTATCTACTCGCCTTTAGGCTACCCCGAGTAGTTTTTGCACATATCTAAATCATAGGGAAATTATAGTTTCCAAGTTCTAGTTATGATTTTTACCACTTGTCAAGTCCTAACTTGACTAGAGAACTTCATGCCCAAGTCATTTATGCCGTGTTTTGCGGTGCCTCGTGTCCATGGCCACATGTGCCATTTCTCTTGGTCTCGTTCGCTCGGCCTCTATGACTTGCGACACGGGTTTTTCATTCTATCTTTTCTAGCCCTTGGAAACCACCAAAGACATCTTTTACTATTGATACGACTAAAGTTACCATCCGTGATTAAGCATACATGTATTTATTTATAACAAGTCATAGATATGACTTACCTTGGCTCGCGCCCTTTTTGCTTCTAGACTAGCTTGAGGTAGATAACATTGAGTCCATGAATACACTCAAGCAACTAGCAAGAATTCGTTACCCGCTTAATGTTAACTCTTAGCCTAAGCTATTGACTATCTAGCATTTTACCCAAATGACCCGATAGTCTACTTGGGATATTAACGACCTCCATCTAAGGCCATCTTCTATGAATCGTTTATCTTATTTATGCTTCTTTTGCGACATTTCAAATGTCTAGTTCCCACATACATATACAAAGGTATAATTAAGCATATGCACATACTAGAGACATATTAAGAATTTAGTCATCGAGTGACTTACCTTATGCGTGCTTCTTCTTTACCTCATTCCGAGATTCCTTGGCTATCCAAAGTTTCTTGTATTCGCACCTATGAGGTGAACGACCATTTAGGTTGTTAGAACCTAGTCTTTACATGTCTATAAGCATTAATGGTCATGTTTTATCAAAATACATGTTTCCACCAAGTTATCTATGCCCAAATGAAATTGAGTTTCATTGAGGCATTTTATCAAACATTTGGTAGGCGTGATTTTCCTAACTTTGATTTTAGGTCTCAAGGACCTCATGGATCCATCTTTGATCAAAATAACATTTCTAGTATTCTAGTAAACATGTAAATCATGGTTTATAACTAGTATTTCATGGCTTAAAGGTGGTTCCCACCAATCTACCAAAAACCCATTTCATTTCATAACATGAGCTACAAAGATGTAACATTCTCACAAGGATTTTGCTTAACACACACAAATTAACATGTATTATGGTTTTCTCATACAAGATTAACCATTACAAACCCTTAATTCACGTTTTTATAACAACCCATGATTTTCATCATACCCAAACATGAACATACCATCAAATCTAGCCAAATAAAAGGTTACCTTGATGTGTATTAGGCTTGGAAGATTTATTTTAGGGCTATAGCACTCAAAACCCCTTTGATTCCACCTTGATTCAAGCTTACTCTTGAGTTTTAGGGTTTGGTGTGTGTGTGTGATGATGATGAACGAATTTGGGGATTTTGGAGTTCATCTCCATGTTTTATTTTGTATAATAACCAAACTCAAGTTTGGTAGTTTGGCAATTATGGCCCCTCCCATCTTTTGTCATGTACTTCTCTAGTTAAAAGCCCCGAGTGCTTATATTATCATAAAATACGGTTTAGAAATTTTGGGGTGTTACAGTCTGGGGGAAGTCATGTGCATAGTGGTGAAAGGGGTGATTGGTCGTTTAGAGACATGTTGGTTGGGAAAAAGATTACCGTGGATGACAAAGTTAATGCGTTTCTTGACTCGTATGGCAAGGCTATTATGGCAACGATGCATGACAGTGCTTCGTTGAGAAAGGTTAAAGTGATGATTAGCCAGGTTTGTATATCACCGTTTAAGGTACAATACTTAGGCGGTTTGGATATTCTCATAACGTTTGAAGATGAAGAGACGGCAACTGCCGTTAACAGTGAAGTTAGTAAGTTTGAGGATGCGTTCGCGAAATCATGCGTGTGGAATGGACAAGTAGCTGGGTTTGAACGTCTTGCATGGCTTAAAATCCAAGGTTGCCTCTTTGTTTACTCGATCATGAAGTTATCAATACTGTGGCTGGTTTGTTTGGAAGAGTGGTACACAAAGCGAATAAGTCAATAAATGATGAAGATTTGTCGTTTGAGTATATCGGCGTTCTTGTAGGAGATGGTAAACGAGTGTCGGAGGAAGTATTGGTGAACTGGAGAGATCGTAAGTTCAAGGTGTGGGTCACGGAGGATTTGGGCGAATGGGTTCCGGATTTCATTGAGCCGGAGATAGTTGAGAGTGCTGAAAACGATGAGAATGGAGGTGGGAGTAGTAAGGAGGACGGGTCTGACGAGGAGGAGAATTCTACTCCTTGTTCAGAAGAGTTTAACATGAATTCAATGGAGGAGCCGAATGAAAGAAACGGGGTTGATGCCAATGTTGATGAGAATATGTTTGTACCGGCTGCTACGTTCCAATTTGAGGATGGAGAAGCTTCGGCTTTGAAATCCATTAAGCGGAAAAAGTTTAAGAATATGGTAGGGGTGGATAGACCGAGCAACGCCTATACTAGTAGCAACGAAAGTTTGAAGGTAACAAAGAGAACGAAGAACGCCATAGAGAACGATTTATTTAGCTTGGATGGGATGTTGGGTTTGGACGGCAACCGTGTTGAAAATGTTGATGGGGATACGGAAGAGGTTAGTGAAGTAGAGGAAAGCATTGATTTGAACTCTAATCCGATTGTAGAAAGACACGAGGTAGAACAGGAAAATGTTAACATGGGTCCAAGTAATAATGAGGAGAATAGTGAAGCTGTCAATATCGCAAATGAAGTGGAAGCTACAAAAGGCTTGGCCGCTAAACTTGGTGCACTTGTAGGTGTCAATGATAACATTATTCGGGAGTCGATTGTTATTGAAGGGTTACAAGGAGTGAAGCGATGAATTGCCTATCTCTAAATGTACGAGGGATTGGGGTTGATGGTAAAGTTAGATGGATTAAAAGACTTAAAAACGAGTACGGTATTTCATTTATTGGGTTGCAAGAAACGATGGCTAGTAGTCTACAGCCGGGTACAGTGTCTAGCTTTTGGGGTGGTGCTGGCTTTGATTGTGAGATTGTTCATGCAAGCGGTCAATCGGGAGGTCTTGTTTCATGTTGGGACCCAAAGGTATTCATTAAAGATAAAGTTGTTAAAGATGTTAATTTTTTGCTTGTTTCTGGTTTGTTAGTAGATGGTTTGGTTCGGCTGAATGTGCTTAATACCTATGCTCCTCAACAAAATTGTGATAAGCGCACATTATGGAGCAAGGTTTTGAGACTTATGCAAGAAGGCCAAGGGTGGTGGATCGTGTTTGGTGACTTTAATGCAGTGCGAGACCCGTCAGAAAGAAGGAATTCTAATTTTGATCACATATGCGCTAATGATTTCAACGATTTTATTGACGAGGCGGGTCTGCGGGAATATGAATTAAAGGGGATGGAGTTTACGTATTCAGTGACTCGGAATGGTGTGTGCAAGCTGAGTCGCATTGATAGAGTTCTGGTATGCTCGAATGTTCTCAATAAGTGGCCGAACGCTTGTGTTAGAGCATTGTCTAGAGAGCTATTCGACCATTCACCGTTGCTATTTACTATGGTCGAATCGAATTTTGGATATAAGCCTTTTAGGTGGTTTGATTCGTGGAGGGATAAAAATGGGTGTGAGGAAGTGGTCAAAAGGGCTCTGACGGATTTGGTTATGGATGGCCCTTCGGACGTGGTGTTGACTCGCAAATTGAAGCGGCTTCGAGAGCGATTAAAAACTTGGTACAAAAAGTGGAAAAATCAAGAGCTTGAAGATGAGACGAGACTTAGAAAAGAAAAAGAAGAGCTTGATGTTTTGATGGAGCAAAAAGATTTAGAAGAGTCCGAGTTATGGGTTTGGTCGGAGTGTAAGAAGAGTCTTGATGAAATTGAATATGATAGGTCGCGGGATATTCGACAAAAATCTAGAGTTAAGTGGGCGGCTCTTGGGGATGAGAACTCGGCGTTTTTTCATGGTATGGTTAATGGGAGGAAAGCTAGAAATGCCATTCCGGGGATAGATGTTAACGGGGTGTGGGTGTCCAAACCGTCTTTGGTGAAAAAAGAAGTTATGAGGTTTTTTAGAAATCATTTTAAAGAACAGTACAAGATTCGGCCGGAGCTAGTGTGTAGCGGTGTGAAAAGATTAACGGATGACGATAGTTTGATGCTTGTACAACCATTTTCGAGGCAAGAAATAAAAGATGCGGTTTTTGATTGTGGCTCGAACAAAGCTCCAGGTCCAGACGGATTCAATTTCAGGTTTGTCAAGTCTTTTTGGAGTTTGCTGGAAGACGATTTTGGACGTATTATGGATGAGTTCTTCGAGACAGGTAACATTAGTTTGGGTTGCGGATCCTCTTTTATAACTTTAATTCCGAAGGTTAAAACCCCTTTGGGTCTTAAAGATTATAGGCCCATCACTCTTATTGGGATGATTAGTAAGGTTAAGTCTAAGATCCTTGCTATCCGTCTTAAGAAGGTGTTGGGTTCGGTTATTTCCGAGTCACAGTCGGCTTTTCTCGCGGGTAGATTTATCCTTGATGGGCCTTTGGTAGTAAATGAGCTCATGGAATGGTTGAAGAAAAAGAATCGTAAGTCGTTTATCCTAAAGATTGATTTCGAAAAAGCGTATGATAATGTGAATTGGAATTTTTTGTTGTCTATGATGCACCAAATGGGTTTTAAATCAAGATGGGGTAAGTGGATAGAAGGAATATTGAAGGCATCTAGATCCGCGGTTCTTGTGAATGGGTCTCCAACCTTTGAATTTAATTGTGAAAAGGGTCTTCGTCAAGGCGACCCTATTTCACCATTCTTATTCCTTATAGTGATGGAGGCATTGTCTTGGTTGTTGAAAAAAGCTCAAGAGATCGGGGTCCTTAAAGGTATTAATTTTTCTGAGAATGAAGCCGATATTACCCACCTGTTTTATGCGGATGATGCGCTTATTATGGGGGAATGGTCGCAAGAAAACATTCAAAACACGGCTCGCATTTTGAGAATATTCTATATCTGTTCGGGCCTTCGAATAAATATCCATAAGTCCAACCTTTACGGGATTGGTACGGAGGATTTTGAAGTAGATGATATGATGGCGATTTTGGGTTGTAAACGTGGTTCTTTTCCGTTTGTGTATTTGGGGATTCAAGTGGGAGCAAATATGTCCAGAATTAATAACTGGAATATGGTTATTGAAGTGATTAAAAGCAGATTAGAAACATGGAAGGCGAGAACTTTATCTATAGGAGGGCGCTTGGTTTTGATTAAGTCGGTTCTTGAAAACCTTCCGGTGTATTATTTTTCATTGTATCAAGCGCCTAAAGCGGTGGTTCAAAACATTGAGGCGATCTTTAGACGGTTCTTTTGGGCCGGTTCTTTGGGTGTTAATAAGATACCATGGGTCGCTTGGGAGGTTATAGCAAGACCAAAAAATAAAGGTGGGTTGGGAGTGGCTAGTGTACAAGATACAAATGAAGCGCTTTTGCTTAAATGGACGTGGCGGTACAAATGTGATGCTGTGAGCCTATGGAAAAAGATTATCGAAGGTTGTAATGGGGAAACAAGAGCTTGGTCGTTACTTCCTTGTGGTCCTCTCGCTAGTGGGTGTTGGAGAAGGATTGTGAAGATAGGCTCAAAAAAGCTTGCTAACGGGTCAGAATTTAATACTTTATTTGCAGCGCAGGTTGGTGATGGCTCGGCGGTTAACTTCTGGACGGATACATGGCTGCGTCACGAGCCTTTGCGCTTGATTTATCCAGCCTTGTTTCGCCTGGAATCTAATAAATGGGCAACAGTTAATCAGCGCGTGCAGCTCGACAATGGGTCACGAACTGGGATGGTTTGGAGCTGGAAAGAACCTCCTTCGTCTGATGCAGAAGTGCGCGAGTTGTTTCAGCTGCTGTCAGATCTGTTCGAGTATAGGTGGAAGCCTGGTGCGGATATATGGTCGTGGAAAGGTGATAAAAATGTGCTGTTTTCGGTTAGAGGCGCTAAACAAGTGTTAGCGGATCCTGGTACAGCAGCGCAGAACGAGGTTTTTATCAAATGGAAGACATGGACACCACTAAAGTGTAAGATTATGGTATGGCGCGCAGCTTTGAATCGTCTTCCTACAAAAATGGAGCTTTTGAAACGCGGGGTGTTGATAGAAGATGTGGTTTGTCCCATGTGTGGCGAAGATAATGAAACGCTAATGCACTTATTAACCGGTTGTATTGTTTCAACGGAGATTTGGGCTAGAGTATCATCTTGGTGTAACATTACCCCGCCGATCGTTTTTGATGTCAAGGACCTTCTTGCTTTAGCGGACCTACAACCATACTCGAAGAAGGAGAAGGATATCCTTAGAGGTATTATTTATACTACTATATGGATGTTATGGATCGAAAGAAACTCGAGAGTGTTTGAAGGCAAACATCGGCGTCCTTTGGAACTCTTAGCGAATATAAAAACCGTGTCGTTTTTTTGGTTTAGACATAGATCGAGAATTAAAAGGGTAGAGTGGAATACGTGGTGTAATAGTCCTTTGAATGCGTTGTAATCGGTTTGGCCGGTGGTCCCCGTTTTGAGGTCCATTTTCGGCGTGTGTTTATAATGAAGTTTACTTTTCAAAAAAAAGGCTTATAATTAATTACCTTGTACTGATACCTCAACACTGTTGCAGCCTTGCAGGTGTTAAGAGTGTGTTTGTTAACAAAATCTATTTAGATGATAATAATTTATGGTGAGAGTTGTAGATTTTGTAGGCAAATTATTTACGAGAATGGAATGGAAAACAATCTCTGTAACGTATCAGAAATGTAGGGGAGTTCCGATTTTCCCTCCTCCAAATAATTATCTATATTGTATCTATATTAAAGAAAACACACTTGAATAGTGATTTAATAGTTTATTCATTTTCTTATTTAAATGTTATCTTATCATTGTATTACCAAAGAGATAAATAGTTGCGAAATTTAGGATAGGTTTTATAGAGTATTAAAATGTTTAGACTAACGGAATATTTTTTGTTATTATTGGCCCACGTAATTGGCCCACTTATTTGAAGAAAATTGCAAATGTAATTGAAGATTATTGGCTCACGTAGTTGGCCTACCTATTTAAAGAAAATTGCTAACGTAATTGAAGATTATTGGCCCACGTAATTGATGAAAATTGCTAGATAGCGGTACGACACTTATTATCGCTAATAATGTTATTTTTAATGTCCATCAAACTTATGATGACACGAGCGTCCCGCAGCGAATCGCGGGTAACTAAAACAGTAGTATATATAAATTCAACGACAGATTTACAGTAACTTAATATTATATTTATTTTATTATTTAATTGTTATTTTATTATATAACATAAAAGTAACATAATACTTTATTTATTTTATTGTTACTTTGCCCTGATCAAACGAATTTTAATTAATTTAAGTAAATAAAAACTAAGGATTGTTATTTTATTATTATTATTATATAACATAAAAGTAAAGTAATACTTTATTTATTTTATTATACTACCCCAAGGTTTATGGTAATCCATCTTTCGACTATATATTATACTTTATTTTTAGCAAAATTTGACGTGGCCGATAACTCTTTTTAGTACGAAAAGATGACGAGTTTTCGTTCATATTATATATATATACAAAAGGTAATTTTGATTGTGTGAGAGGATTACTGTTTCCCTCAATACAACCACTCCAATGCGTGTGTACAACCATGTAATGCATCGTTCCTTTTCCCCAGATGCTTTTATCTCCCTGTTCAACAAACTCATCTCTGTCTCTCTTCTCTCAGCGACCCCATCTTCCGGGTGTCGGAGGTTCTGTGCCTCCGCTGTGCCTGTGTTGTGACTGATGCTACCTCTTTCGTCTCTGTTATTGTAACAGTACGGTTACTAGGCCCAAAAATTTTTTCGCACAATATTATTGGTATATAATTATTAATAACCAAGGACAAATAATAAACCATATGTTTGGGTATGAAACGGAAAAACCGAACTATTATAAATAAATATTATACGCGAGTGCACGACACGAGACTAAATTAATACGCGTTACGAACCCGAACACGCACCCGTGACTAATGGGTGAGTCACCAATAGGGACACATGGCATGAGTGCCATGTGCCCCATGGCACTTGGATTAAAATGACACATACACATGTGTTATATATATAAAACCACATTTTCATTTTGGTTAAAATATAAAACACACACACAATCAGACTTAGAGAAAGAGAGAGAACAAGAAAATGGAGAGAGAGAGCAGCAGAGAACCACCACTGCTGGTGGAGACACGCCGGCGGAGCCCCGGCCGGCACGACTTCCGAGCGCCGGCAACACACCCCCAAACCCACTACACCCTAGCGAACTCAGAAGAGAGAGAGAGAGATAGAGAGAGAGAGGGGGGGATCAGATCTGTAAAGGAAGGAAGTCGAAGAGGATGAGAGAGAGGAGGAGAACGACCGGAAAAAGGGGAGCCGGTCCTGGTCTTGACCGGCCGGAACTGTAGCGGATGGAGGGCGACGATGTGACTGGTGGTGATTATCGGAGATCTGACGGCGGAAGACGGTGGTTCCAGGGGTGGTTAACGGTGGTGGATAAAGGCACCAACGACAACAGTGGCCTTGGATGTTGGAACAATGATGATGGTGATTCTATAACAACAACAGGGACTCTAACTATCATTGGGAATGTGTATTCAGGACGTTGACCAAGTCAACTTTGGTCAGCTCAGTCAAATGAAAGGGATACATGAGGTATATCACAGGAACCCGAATCTTGATGATATGGTGAATATATTTGCACGTGTGGGGGCTTTAACCGGTTTATCAACCCAACCCGACTAACAAAATGGTATAGCTAATAAGTTTATATATATGATTTGGACATTCATATAGATTATAAATAGGAAATTGATTATGTTACTCGGACAAGGACAAGGGATGGAACTTGATCATTGAAATTATTCGGACATAGAAGATGGCTTGTAATTAAGCATATTTAGGACTTGAATAATTATAATACCAACATAATTGGACATAATAGAAATCATTCGACACATTAATATTAGTACATATTATGGACTTATAAGATGATAGTATACAAGACTTGGAAAATAAACGGTTAAATGCTAACACCTAGCCACACCCTTCGGACACAAGAAGATAAACTATAGATTGGGACATTATCTATTAATGAGGAGGATTTAGACATAAGAACATAGTAACGAAGCATAGGACTTTGAGATGTTAGACGAATGTGTATACTCTCGTTATTGACCCACTATGTGAAACCTTGTAAGATTACATAAACACCATGACGTGAAACTTGATTACTTAGTTAACAACGATTAAGTGGTACGAAAAATAACTTACGGGAATAAGTAAAGGTCCTAACCACCCACACGTGTAACCGCGACATTGGTTACACGCACTAATAATTGTAAACTTGAGTAGGTTCTTGACAGAGACTGATAGATGAATCATGACTTGGGATGACATGTAACTGCATGATGATGCACCAAGGTGAGTTCGTATACCATTCCCCTTTTTCTGTTTAAACGTTTTGGGGTGAATGCATGCTTGTGTGTGTAAATTGTTTTGTGTAAACTGTTTGATGTGACAAGATACAGACTGCCGGATAATACTGACACTCATTAACTTAGAAGTAAGCCACTTAATATGTGGGTAGCGCTACTTGGGGAATCCCCCACGCAAGGTGGACTCGGGACTTAGGGACCCGGGAAACCCTCCACTAAGGTTTTAAGACCATTGCGGCATATATTTTGCCACCGGATCAATATGGCAGTTATTGATTCTTTGTTTAGGGTTGAGGTGTCGCTTGTACATCACGTGTGTTGAATTGTGTTAAAATGTGTAAACTTGTAAAATGGCTTTGAAATGATAAACTTGTTTGGGATCCACTTTATTACTTATACGGACTCACCAGCGTAATTGCTGACCCAATCTCTTTTAAGCATGTGTTCAGGTACTGCATTGGGATGATCGTGTGTATACGAGGTATTTGTTTGTGTGCGTGGAATAAAGATCATCGTGATAGAAGATTCGAGTTATAAGCATTGCGGATTAGAGCCTCTAGAGTTGTGGACGTGTAGAGATTGGATTGGCTAGTGGATAACAACCCGTTAACTGCTTCGACGACCGCCGCGTTTCGTCCCTGCTTAAATATTAGACTATTTATTTTAGTTATGTATTTATATTTTTGGATTAGAAATTGTATAACATTTAAATACTAGTTATCGTTGCTTCCGTTGTGCAAGTCTGTTACCAAACTGTCGTAACGTCCAGCCCCCTCCTGGTCGGGTTGTTACAGTTGGTATCAGAGCAACGGATGTACCGGAATAGGATATCTCCAGATATCCTATGCTACACCAGGACAACTTAGAGAACTTAGCGTTTAAGGCTCTAAGACTACCTAGCTAGGGAATACCTTGAAACTACATAAGATTGGCCAGAGTAAGAAACGAAACAAGTCGAGACTTGAGTACCTGAACACTAGAATGCTTACAGGGACTTAGAACCAGTGTGACTAGTATACGGACTATGTGTGATACGTGAAAGATGACTACGACGGAAACTATTAGGACAATCTTGTGAGGTAAATTGACGATTACACTTGATATCACGTAATCGTGAATTTACAGGCACGCGAAAGTTCTAAGAAATCCGAAGAGTCGCCGGAATGGTAAGTGTTAACCGTTATAGCCGTGAATTTAGGTGAGGAAAACGGACTATGTTAGAGTCGTATATAAATATGTGATATACTAGAAAGATCATAGCAAATGTTTTGAATTTGATATATTCGGTACAACTTGGCGCAAACAAATAGGCGATGTGCTTGAGTGACTATAGGAAGGATTTTGAATTGGATATACTTGATGCAAATTAGTGTGATTGATGACCATAGTACTTGTTCTATTAACAATATATATATGTGTAAAATGACTATTAGAAAATAATATTATGTTCGACTAACTCTTCATTACAAAGTTGCAAGCTAACAAAGAGAACCAGGTACCCCGCCAAAACTCGGCACTGTAACTCAAAAGAATCCAGGAGGTCGAGGTGCAAAATTTAATCAACTTAGCAAACGGATGATCCGATAAGTTTCTATCTTCTAACCAAATAGTTAAGGTAGATTGTAGGGTTCATTGTTATGTGATTTGTAAGTATGTATAGGTTGAATATTTAGACCCGAAATAAGAAGCTAAAACCATGAGTTACTAGACCGTTTCATTCGAATTCAATTAATCTCGATTTTTGCAGATTTAAGTAAAGCAGAGTGTATTGGAATAGTAACCGTATAACATGTTTTAGAGCTGAATCAGGAATATCAACCGGAAAGGCGTTGACTTAAACTCTAGAATGTAGCAATTACATACCATCCAACGTCTTCGCCAACCAGAGAAAATTAAGAATGAACGCTACCAGAGGTATTCTTAAGGTTTAATACGTGTACCACCACTTTGATATTCCATGTCGATCTTAAGTTATTACCAGAAACTTTGGGTTGATTACGAAACCTTTTAATTATAGTGATAAGATACCCGTTAGAAATGTATAGATAGGTCCTAACGGGGGGAGTAGATGCGTTCGTGGCAACCATTATAAGGAATATTTTATATGATTAAGAAAGCACCGCCGAGGATAGTAGGAAAATTTACATATGTAGCAAAAATCGACCATACGATAAGATAAGATTGAAGTTTCTAAAGAAAAGATATTTGGCATTCAGATGGTTAAAGTCAAAATATAGTGTATTGGATTTGTAATCATATAACAGGTTTTAGAGATGAGCAAGGAATGTCAACCGGAAAAGAGGCAACCGAAACTTGGAAATGTAACGATCACTATAAGGATTCTAATAGGCAATTTGAAGAAACTAGGATTAAAATCCGCATGAGGTATTCTTAAGGTTGGATACAGGTTTTGTTACTTTAATACCCTATATAGTCATCAAATTAGTGTCAAAATCTTCATGATGCTCTGTAGCCGAGTAAATTAGTGACAAGTTATTGGAATAAAACATGTTGGAAAGACATAGGAAAGCTCTAACGGGGGGAGCGGAGGCAATTGTAATAATTGTTATAAGAAATATTTGACAACTACAAGAGAAGTTAGTTTAAGTTAGTAGTAAGATCTTCATTGATAGTAATTCAACCCTATAAGAAGACAAGAGCTAGGATACCAAAGAAAAAGTCACGATCCCTTTGATAAGGATAAGAGCGACATAGTGTGATTGGATGTCTAACTCTCCACAATACTTGACACTTAGTCACAAACCATACGCCACCCGTCGTAGAGATTTTGAAGGATTAGGAATTCAAATGATATAGCCGATGGTATAGACAGAATAAGACCCGGTAATAGGCATAAATGTGGATAAAAACGACGTGTTTCAAGATCATATGTTAGTACTTAACTCACTCAAATTAAGGATATGAAGAATTAGTAACTTTTGAACACACTTAGGATTTTCAACTAAGTAGGTTTCCAAATACGTTTTTATCAAGTTTTTTTTTTGGGGAGATTTTTTTAGTACATTTACGAGGTGTCATTGGTGTGGTGGGTTAGCTGCGGTACACCCTATATATAAACATCAATGACGCATCAAAAATGAAACTAATAAATCGAACCAAGAACAGACCGTAACCTGGCAAGTGTATAAATCATTATTTTAAAACCAAGAGTAGCATGAGATCTAGAGTAAACCCACATAATTTAAGATTGGGATTAAGTGAAGAATTATGTAAGCATGGGTATATAGACCCGAACATTAAATCCGAATAGAAAATATGCTGGATATGCCCGAGGGATAGCCCGAAAAGAATTCCGGGGACGGAATTCCAGTAACGGGGGGAGAATGTAACAGTACGGTTACTAGGCCCAAAAATTTTTTCGCACAATATTATTGGTATATAATTATTAATAACCAAGGACAAATAATAAACCATATGTTTGGGTATGAAACGGAAAAACCGAACTATTATAAATAAATATTATACGCGAGTGCACGACACGAGACTAAATTAATACGCGTTACGAACCCGAACACGCACCCGTGACTAATGGGTGAGTCACCAATAGGGACACATGGCATGAGTGCCATGTGCCCCATGGCACTTGGATTAAAATGACACATACACATGTGTTATATATATAAAACCACATTTTCATTTTGGTTAAAATATAAAACACACACACAATCAGACTTAGAGAAAGAGAGAGAACAAGAAAATGGAGAGAGAGAGCAGCAGAGAACCACCACTGCTGGTGGAGACACGCCGGCGGAGCCCCGGCCGGCACGACTTCCGAGCGCCGGCAACACACCCCCAAACCCACTACACCCTAGCGAACTCAGAAGAGAGAGAGAGAGAGAGAGAGAGAGAGAGGGGGGGATCAGATCTGTAAAGGAAGGAAGTCGAAGAGGATGAGAGAGAGGAGGAGAACGACCGGAAAAAGGGGAGCCGGTCCTGGTCTTGACCGGCCGGAACTGTAGCGGATGGAGGGCGACGATGTGACTGGTGGTGATTATCGGAGATCTGACGGCGGAAGACGGTGGTTCCAGGGGTGGTTAACGGTGGTGGATAAAGGCACCAACGACAACAGTGGCCTTGGATGTTGGAACAATGATGATGGTGATTCTATAACAACAACAGGGACTCTAACTATCATTGGGAATGTGTATTCAGGACGTTGACCAAGTCAACTTTGGTCAGCTCAGTCAAATGAAAGGGATACATGAGGTATATCACAGGAACCCGAATCTTGATGATATGGTGAATATATTTGCACGTGTGGGGGCTTTAACCGGTTTATCAACCCAACCCGACTAACAAAATGGTATAGCTAATAAGTTTATATATATGATTTGGACATTTATATAGATTATAGAGTTAAATGCCAAAATGGCCCCTGTGGTTTGACCCAAATTGCCACTTTGGTCACTTTTTTGAATTTTTTGCCAAAACCACCCCTCAAGTATCGAAAAGTGCCAAAATGACCCATATTTAACTGAGTTTTTAACTGAGGATGGAAAGTCAGTTAAGTATCAGGGGCATTTTCGTCCTTTCATCCCAACCCCCCTCTTCTTTTTCTGCAAATATAAGCACCACCCATTTCCACAACCTTCACCACCAGCCACCACCACCCTTCACCGTCCACCACCACCCTTCACCCTCCACCACCACCAAGTCTTTCTGATATAAAAAAAAAAGATAAAGGAACCGTTAACAATGAAAAACACAAATGTCACCACAGTCAATGGGTTCACTGATTCCGAACTTGCCCCTGAAAGTGCAAGAGCCAACAACTTCCTTTGACCATCAGCTAAATCACCACTCAATGTGTGGGTCGCCGGACCACTAACAGCAACAACAACAACTTCAATTACGACGATACAGACGAATTCAACCACAATTTGTCACAAACCAATGATGATATATTCAATTTCTCCTTTGCACCTCAGGACTCAACAAAATCTCTGTACAGTTTCGATTTGTGTGAGGACTCGGGTGAATTGACTGTTGTACCCACGAGATCGAAGAGATTGAAGGAAAAGAAGGAGTTGGTGGTTGTGAGTGAAACCCAGATCTAGATGAAAGTGAGGGGTGGTACTGTGACAGTGGTCAACGGATTTTATGGGTTTGTTACCGTCTACCTTTCAGTCACCACCATGGGTCTAGAGCTGCAGTGTCGTGGAGGAGAAGAAATATTATACGGAGGAGGAAAACAGAGCTCCGGTGGCGGGTGAGGTGGCGGAACTGGGTGTGAAATTTGAAGATCCGAAATGGGTTTTGGGGACTTGGATTTGAAGCAGTTTCAGAAAGATGGAGGTACTGATTGGGATGCTATTGATGCTGGTAACTTTTTGCCCACCATGTATTTGATAAAATTCCCAAATGAAATGTTATCTGTTTTTTTTAAACAACATTTGGTGGTGGGTTGACATGGTTCTTCCTTTAATTCATGATTGTCTTCGTTCGTAACTGTTGTCGCCATTACAATTTATTGATTATTATAGTGAAAGTAAAGGAATCGAAGATGCTAGGTAGAAAGAAATAATGAGAGGGGACATATGCTTATGTAGTTAATAGTCTGGTGTATAGCGAGTTAAAATCATTTTTTGTTATTAATTTCATTCATCAATGACAGTTGAATCATTTGATTTTGTTTGTTGGTGTGTTTTCTGTGATTCTTTTCACCACCAACCACAATTAAACTCATATAAATAGAACAAAACATGTTGCTGTTTATCAAATAGAGATATGGATATGATGTAGAGAGAGAAAGACTTGGATATATCTGTTAGTAGGTGGTGGTGGAGGGTGAGGGGTGGTGGTGGACGGTGAAGGGTGGTGGTGGTGGCTGGTGGTGAAGGTTGTGGAGATGGGTGGTGCTTATATTTGAAGAAGAAGAGGGGGGTTGGGATGAAAGGACGAAAATGCCCCTGATACTTAACTGACTTTCCATCCTCAGTTAAAAACTCAGTTAAATATGGGTCATTTTGGCACTTTTCGATACTTGAGGGGTGGTTTTGGCAAAAAATTCAAAAAAGTGACCAAAGTGGCAATTTGGGTCAAACCACATGGGCCATTTTGGCATTTAACTCTAGATTATAAATAGGAAATTGATTATGTTACTCGGACAAGGACAAGGGATGGAACTTGATCATTGAAATTATTCGGACATAGAAGATGGCTTGTAATTAAGCATATTTAGGACTTGAATAATTATAATACCAACATAATTGGACATAATAGAAATCATTCGACACATTAATATTAGTACATATTATGGACTTATAAGATGATAGTATACAAGACTTGGAAAATATACAAGACTTGGAAAATAAACGGTTAAATGCTAACACCTAGCCACACCCTTCGGACACAAGAAGATAAACTATAGATTGGGACATTATCTATTAATGAGGAGGATTTAGACATAAGAACATAGTAACGAAGCATAGGACTTTGAGATGTTAGACGAATGTGTATACTCTCGTTATTGACCCACTATGTGAAACCTTGTAAGATTACATAAACACCATGACGTGAAACTTGATTACTTAGTTAACAACGATTAAGTGGTACGAAAAATAACTTACGGGAATAAGTAAAGGTCCTAACCACCCACACGTGTAACCGCGACATTGGTTACACGCACTAATAATTGTAAACTTGAGTAGGTTCTTGACAGAGACTGATAGATGAATCATGACTTGGGATGACATGTAACTGCATGATGATGCACCAAGGTGAGTTCGTATACCATTCCCCTTTTTCTGTTTAAACGTTTTGGGGTGAATGCATGCTTGTGTGTGTAAATTGTTTTGTGTAAACTGTTTGATGTGACAAGATACAGACTGCCGGATAATACTGACACTCATTAACTTAGAAGTAAGCCACTTAATATGTGGGTAGCGCTACTTGGGGAATCCCCCACGCAAGGTGGACTCGGGACTTAGGGACCCGGGAAACCCTCCACTAAGGTTTTAAGACCATTGCGGCATATATTTTGCCACCGGATCAATATGGCAGTTATTGATTCTTTGTTTAGGGTTGAGGTGTCGCTTGTACATCACGTGTGTTGAATTGTGTTAAAATGTGTAAACTTGTAAAATGGCTTTGAAATGATAAACTTGTTTGGGATCCACTTTATTACTTATACGGACTCACCAGCGTAATTGCTGACCCAATCTCTTTTAAGCATGTGTTCAGGTACTGCATTGGGATGATCGTGTATACGAGGTATTTGTTTGTGTGCGTGGAATAAAGATCATCGTGATAGAAGATTCGAGTTATAAGCATTGCGGATTAGAGCCTCTAGAGTTGTGGACGTGTAGAGATTGGATTGGCTAGTGGATAACAACCCGTTAACTGCTTCGACGACCGCCGCGTTTCGTCCCTGCTTAAATATTAGACTATTTATTTTAGTTATGTATTTATATTTTTGGATTAGAAATTGTATAACATTTAAATACTAGTTATCGTTGCTTCCGTTGTGCAAGTCTGTTACCAAACTGTCGTAACGTCCAGCCCCCTCCTGGTCGGGTTGTTACAGTTATCGCCGCCGGGTTCGATTGTAAGACCCTAGGTGGCGACGAATGACTACGACGGTTGAGATGGATGGAGGCGGTGGTACTGTTGCCCATTGTTGCTGGGTTCGGTTTCGAAACCCTAGGATACAAGTGAACAAAGCGTCGTACAAGTCCTCATAGCTCTAGCCATCCTTCATATTTATCCTTTCCCGAGTATATATCTGTCTACCGCTTCACCTTCGTCGACTTATTCTTCTACTCATCTCTCTCTCAAATCTCTGTTGAAAGAAAACCCTAGGCTGGAATGGGTTTACATCGGTTAAAGCAGCCGTTAATCGGGAGGATGTAACGACAGCAACCATCAAAGCATAAAAGCGTCGTCCAAGCCGCTGCTGCTGTGGACGCGTCCGTTATTCTTGAGGAGAGTGGGTAACGTGCGGTGGTGGACGCTGGGTGTGATGTTTGTACCGGAACAGAGACCCACAGTGATGTTTGTACCGGAACAGAGATCCACAGGTTCAGAAGTCAGGTGGGAGGTTAGTTCGGTGTACGTTATCGTGGAGAAGGTGGGTAACACCGGAGGTGCTTGCCGGTGTATGTGGCCGGCCGTGACAGGTTGTTTGGTGGTTGTCTTATCTCGAGTGGTGGTGGTCGGAGAATGATGTCGGCTCGAAGGTTCGGATTTTATACGGTTTTAGCGACATACCGGTAACCTGACCTAAGGCTGCATCTTTAATTTTCGGTTGGATTTGTTTATTATAGGTCTTGATTTGCTGGTATTTGCCCCGCAACGTGGGGCGCGCTTAAAGACTAGTTCATCTTATTTATCATTGTAGTAGATCCCCCATATGTGGCCTAATGGTATAAAGGTTTGGGTTTTCCTGCAGAGATCTAAGTTTGGTCATCACTTGTGTCACTTTTAAGGATTATGGTAAGGAAGGATTTGAGTTACACCTTATGAGGTTATCAGTTTGAATCCCGAGCCCATCCGGGGTTTAGTCTCATTGTGTGTTACGCTAGCGAGTTATGCTCTTGTGACGTGATGTGTTGGTAAAAACACCTTGTTAATATGTTAGTTTTGTATATATTTTAGTCTTTTATTGTGTGCTTTTAGTCAGTCTTAGTTATTCATTAGTAATGTACATGTGTTTTATAGGTGTTCGTGAGATATGAGCTTAAAACGAAGGAAAATGATCAATTCGCGTATACTTGAAAGCGAGCATAGAAAGTGATGTGTTCATGGACGTTGGAGCGTAAACGAGAAACTTTGATCGAGCCAAGAACACTCGAGTCGAGCGAGCATGGCGTAAATAATAATAATAATAATAATAATAATAATAATATTATTATAAAGCAAATGTACATAAAGAGACTTTGTCTCGTAAAGTGAGTTTGAAAAAGTTGAGTAAAAGAAAAATAAAAAAAGGAGCAACAACCAAATGCGTTAAAGCTAAATGAACCTAATATGGGTTAATTAATTGTTGGATCACTAATTTATGTTTTAACTTATCTGTCAGCCTGGGTGAGAATGAGAGGCCCACTACAATTGGGTAATTGCTTGGAATTGAATGGAGGAGGTTGGAATGTTGGATATTACTTTTGACGGCTGTGGATACTTGTTCGACACCAACTTTCTTTGGGCACGAAGTTCGCATAACAGGAACAAGAGAGACATGTTTGCGAAGGAGATGCAAGGCTAAAAGTTTCGTGACTTCCTCTAGACGAATGGTTCAATTAGGTTTTGCACTTTTTCTATTTATTTCTAGCGTTAGATTATGTTTTGTTTGTGATGACAAAACAATTAAAACATTATTGATGCATTAATTAAGCAAACAATTGATTTGTGATTTGAGTCATTTCTTTACAACTTGTTCGGTTGATGACAAAACTTAGTAGCGGGTTGGGTAACAAAAAGATGGTTGACTTGACGCTTACAATTGGGTAGTTAATAGGGTTTGATGACAAGAACTTGTGCTACCAATTAATTAACTAATTTCCAGAACTATGTCTATGTGGTTCCCAATCTATAAACTGGAAATTGTGTGAAACCTAAAACCTGAAGTTTAGAGGTAATTACTTTTTTATTAATATTGTTTTCTATTCAAATCACTTAATTAACTTTTTCAAGCATAACAACATTCTACTTCATAAATATTATTTTTAATTAATTAGTTTAATTGATAAAATTGCTATTAATACTAACCACATACTCCTTGTGGTTCGACAACCCTACTCCCTATACTGCAGTCCTTGTAGCTAAGGAGTTTTTTTTAATATAGTTTTTTATTAGCACTCTACACGCGATCATGACGGCACAATAACTATCAAGTGGCAGCTGACGACATGGTTTCCCAAATGAATGCCCAAGCCAAACTTTGAAGGCAACGTGCGTCCGTTTAAGACAACAAAGTCTAGCTAAAGTGAGGCAACAGAGTTCTTCAATTCGGAGAGTGCGGTGGCCAAAACACAAAGAAAATCATCCTTCCAAAATTATTATTTTTTATCATTGTAGTGACTCATTTTATTTTAATTTATTTTCATTTTTATCTACTACTATACAATATTTAGAAAAGTGATTAGGGTTGTCTTTGAGAATTCCCAAAATGTATTGATTCTGGGGTTAGTAAAAGATGTGAGCTCTATGAAAATTTAAGTTTCAAACATTCGATATTTGATTGTTAAACATCAATGCCTATAATAAAAAATATACATTAAAAGTAAATAAAATAAATCAATTACGACTAGATTTTATATAAAAAAGTATATATTACATATTTATCAATTTAAATTTAAACAAAGTACATGAAAAATTCATATACTAATAAATAGCAATGTCGGTGGCCTTTGTCACCTGACACACCAACCCCTTTACTTTAAGGTTTTCACATTTTACTCCTACATTTATTTTCTTTAATTATGGGTTTCACTGACTAAAGTTTTGTTTACTTTTCCTGCTTCTTTGAATTGGTTCGCATTATTGTTTTTTCTTTTACAATTCCCATGTTGTCTTATATTATTTTTGGTCTTCAGGCTGGTAATATATAATATCCATCTAATTTTTTTTATCTATCTTATAACAATAACATTATATATAAAGTATATATACTCTTATAACATGTAATACATTTAAATTCGATGATTCAATTTGAGTTGTCTACGTTCTGATGTAAAGGGTCGATAACAAGTTTTTACATAATCACGCCGCATACTCGGTTTAAATTCGTGTTCGACATAAATTTCGTATACTTTTGAGTATGTCTATGTTTCAACGTAAGTTCGGTGTTTGCTTTCGTGCTTTATTTTGTACGTTTCGTACGTATGACTCGGATCACACATTATACGTTTTCATTTGACTATATATTCAAGTTAGTCTATGCTTTGACCCACTTGAATTTTGTATACTTTGTCATATAATTTTGACTTTGTCTATGTTTCGACGTAAATTGGGTGTTCATTTTCGTGCTTTATTTTGTACATTTTCGTACGTATGACTCCGGTCGCATATTATACATATTGATATGAAGCTATAAGTTTTGGTTAGTCTATGTTTTCACCCTGTCGGACGCCACTTAGTATATGTTCCGTACGTATGACTCCGGTTGCATACTATACGTTTTGATATGATGCTATAAATTTACGGTAGTCTACGTTTTCACCCCGTCGCACGCCGCCGCAACGCACGGCGGGTAAACAACTAGTTGTGGTTTATAAGTGGTACATGATAATTGATAAGCAGGCCCCGCCTAAAGGGTGGCGAGGTCACTTTGGCCCGGTCTTTACTTTACTGGACCCAATTTTTTAAAATTTATATATATATATATATGACGTATTTTTGTTTTTTATACGTAAAAGTCTAGTTTTTGAATTCGGAAAAAACAGTCAAGTTCAAGGTTTGGCTCTACTTTGCTCTAGCACCAAATTCTGTTTTTTTTGTAATTCATTTATCTTTATTAAAATTTTAGATCTAAATTTTTTATGTTGCTCGACACTCAAATTTTTTTTGAGTAAAATGCACGAATGGTCTCTGTGGTTTGCACGAATTGCACAGATGCCCCCATCTATTTTGAATAGTCCCTAACGTTGACATTTTATAACACTTTGGTCCTTACCAGCTAACGTTGTTAAGGTTTTTAAGTTAAGTCATGTAAAATGACCAAACTACCCATGGGGACCATCCGAGCAGTTTGATCTTTTATATATATTTTTTTAGACCACCACCACCACCACCTCCTCAAACAACCAACATCACCCTCTCCCCCTCCTCCTCCTCCTCCTCCAACCACCCCCACCACCACCCTTCCTCCTCCTTTAACAAACGGGTCAGTAATTACGCAATAATAATAATAAAATCAAAGATTGGACATAATATTAGTCTGTGTTAAAATAAAATAAAAAATGATGGAAACTGTCACCAGCTATGAATCCATGATACCGTCATACCGATTATTTAACATAAACGCTGTGTTCCCGAGTTAACTTAAAGAGAGAAAAGAAAGGAAAAGAATTGAAGGAAGGGAAGGGAAAGAAAAAGAAAGGATAAATGTTCTTTCCTTCCCTTTCCTTCCAAATTGGAAGGAAAACTAAACTAAAGAATTTTAAATAGTTTTTCTTCCATTTCCTTTCTTTTCCTTCCTTTAATGAAACTCGGGAACACACCTTGTTTTGTTTTCCTTTCTTTTCCTTCCTTTAATGAAACTCGGGAACACATCTTTCCTTTTCTTTCTTTTCTTTTCTCTCGTTTAGTAAACTCGGGAACACAACGTAAAAGAGAAAGGGAAGGAAGACGTGAGCTCTGCACATCGGAGACGTTGTAGTAGATCTGCAACGAAGGTACCCTCCTCCCTTTCCCTTTATTATATAATTCACACTCTTTTTTTTTAAACATTCTTCATGTTTTCTATTGCTAGATCTGGTTATGAACGTATAGCGTTGGTGACCAGTTTTGGGGGTGGGTGGTGGAGGGGTGGACGATCGGGGTGGAGCTTGGTTTGTGGTGGTCATGGCTAGTGATGGCGGTTGTGTTGTTGTAAGCGACAGAGAAGGTGGTAGATGGACGATCGGGTGGAGCAAGATGATTGATAGTGGTGGTAGTTGGGGGAAGATGGTGATGGCAGTCGGGGTTAAGAGACAATAGAGATAGAAAGAGAGAGAAGGAGAGAGTTTATAATATCTTTTATTTTTATTTTTTTAAAAGGGGTAATTTAGTAATTTCACATAGGCTTAATTGAAAAACTTAACCTCCATCCAAGTCAGGGACCACTGATGCAATAAAATCCAAACCACAAATCCCATTAGAGTAATTTTGAAAAGCTGATGAGCATTCTTTAAATTTGGGGAAACCACATGGACCATCCGTGCAGTTTACTCAATTTTTTTAGTGTTCTTAAAAACGGCTCTGACGATAAGTCCAAAAGATTTGAAATTTGTATATAGTATTAATTTACAAGTGTTTAATGCATTGTGATGTTGTACATTATGCTTATAAAGTGTTTTGTGCATGAGTCTTTCTGCGCTTAGCTTTGGTGGGTTGTACCCCATTTGTTTTTTCTTAATTTTTAAACCCAATACTTTTACATCTTTTACATTTTAACCCCAACAAATTTTCACTTTCAACTTTACTCCTTTTACTTTTCACCTTTTAGAAATATTTCGTTTTACGTTTTAGTCTAATTTTTGCGATTTAACACGTCACAACGTGTGTGTGTGTGGGTCAACATTTTTACGCTTATTTATCCCGTTTAACAGCTCCGTCGCAACGCGCGGGTCCTAAAAGTCGACTTAGTTATTTTTTATGTTTTAGGTTTCACATTTTTAGTTAAATGTTTTTACGTCTACTTTCTTTTTGTTCATTTTTGTTTTTTTTCCTTTTTTATTTCTTCTCATACGAGTTTTTCGGTGTTGGTAATCTCTGAATGTGATGTCGCATTGGTGTTACTGACAATTGTAAAGTCATGGATTTCTAGAAGAATAAATAGATTTTAATTATTTTCATATATTTTTTGAAATCCTTAGATTATTTTCATATATTTCCAATATTACAAAATCCTTTAATTGTGAATGAAAGCTTCTAGGAACATCTAAGTAAGTTATGGTGTGCGCGAATGGGTTGGATTGTAAACAAGGAGATATTCCCTTTAAGTATCTGGGAATTAACTTACATAAATCGAGTTCATTCGGAGTTGGTAAAAGTATGGAAGAGGTTATGGTGTGTGTGAATGGGTTGGGTTGTAAACATGGAGATATTCCCTTTAAGTATCTGGGAATTCAGGTGGGTGCTAATATGAGTCGCATTACAAATTGGGACCCGGTTGTGGAAGTTTTAATAAAAGGCTTTTGAGATGGAAGGCTACTGTATTATCTACGGGGGGGGGGGGGGGGGGGGGAAGGGTTACACTGATTACGTCGGTGCTTGAGAGTCTGCCTTCTTATTATTTTTCATTATATAAAGCTCTGGTGTCGGTGATTAATAAACTGGAAATAATCGTTAAGAGATTCCTTTGGGGTGGTAATGATGAAAAAAATAAAGTACATTGGGTTGCTTGGGGAGATAGTTACGAAGTCAAAGAAAGATGGTGGCTTGGGCCTTAGCAAGCTTGAGGAGATCAACAATGTGTTAGTTTTAAAATGGTTATGGAGATATCGTTTAGAATATGGTGCTCTCAGGACGAAGATTATTGATGCGATTCATGGGTCCAAAAGAACGTGGGATACATTTCCTTGCAACAAACGGTTCATGGGTACTTGGACAAAGTTGGCGATGTTTGGTTATCGTTTGAAGAAACAAGGTAATAGTTTTGTTAATATGATTCGGGGTTTTGTGGGTAATGGGAAGACGATGAGGTTTTGGATTGATCCTTGGTTACTAGCCGAACCTTTAAAGATGTTGTATTCGTCTTTATTTCGGCTCGAGAAAGAAAAAGGCTGCAAGGTAGCTCATAGAATTATTAGAGGTGATAATCAAAATGTGATCCAATGGCAATGGAAGGTTTATCCTCACTTGCCACATCAGGTTCAACAACTTGTGGAGTGTCACAGGCTATTATCGACGGTGCATCTAGAAGATAAAAGTGATTATTGGGCTTGGAACCAAGGTCGGTCGGGTGATTTCTCGATAAAGGAAACACGAAAATGGTTGATAGGCGATGATGTGAATGATCATAATTTTACATTTACTTGGTGCAAGTGGATACCGAATAAATGTAATATATTCATGTGGAGGGCGAGCATGGATAGGATTCCGACGTATTGGGTGCTTCGAAAGAGGAACGTTTATGTGGGTGACGGGTTGTGTGTTTTATTGTGGTGAAACAGAAGAAATATCGGATCACTTGTTCTCGGCTTGTAGTTTGGTGGGTGGAGTTTGGAATGCCATTGCTAATTGGTGCAAGATAACGCCTTTTTTTGTGTTTTCGACATCAGACGTGCTTCACTTGGTTGATTACTTGGGCGGCTCGGAGACCAAGAAAGGGATGCTATATTGCATTTTTATTTTGACGTGTTGGCGGTTATGGAAGGCTAGGAATGATTAGGTGTTTAATGGTAAGGTAGCGAATATTGCTAATATCGTTTCCGATATAAAATCGTTGGGGTTTCTTTGGTATAGGAGTAGACACAAGGAGGGTACGGTAAAATGGAGAACTTGGTGTAACTTTTCTTTTCCTTGATATAACAGTTTTTTAGGCGGGTCATCTCTTTCTTGGAGATGTCCGTTCTTTTTGGTGTTTAATGAAGTTTACCTTTCAAAAAAAAAAAGTAAATTACGGAGATAATGGGTTCAAGTCTTACGAGGATTAGAATTTTGTCGTTAAAAAAACTAAACAATACACCTATTAATTTATTTTTGAAAATGTGCACTATATTTTACTATTATCCATGTTTCTATTTTTACTTGTTTTTAATTTCTTTGTTTTTCTTTCATTACTTGTTTAAATTGTGTATTTAAGTTTGTAATACACATTGATTTATCTTTATAAAATTTTATTTGTTTTCATACAACGGCGCAATGTGCATGTATGGTTTAACATTTTTACGTCTATTTTTCTCGTTTAACAGGTTTGTCGCAACACGTAGTTCCTAAATCGATTTAGTTATTCTTTACTATGTTTTATGATCTGGTCCAATATCTTCGCATTAGCACGCCATACCAAGCGTGCGTAGTTCGGTGATTTTACGTCTACGTTCCGCTAGGTGTTGTGTTTTCCGTTTTTTTATTATTTTGTTCCACGAGTTTTTCCGGTGTTGGTGGTCACTAACGATGCTGTAGCATTAGTGCAAAATTTTATTATCTATTTGATTTTAACCAAAAATATAAAATAAAAAAGGATACATTGTAACATTATGAAAATGACAAAAATAAAGCGTGTTTGCAATCGCATGCTCACAAACAAGCATAGCAATATTTACATAACCAAAATCATTCGCATCGGCCTTCTTACTGGTTTAAAAATGGGTGATGCTAATACGAGAATATTTAACTTTTAACATGATTTATAATGAAGACCAAACTGACCCGAACCGAATTTGAACCGCGAAAGCGCATATACAAGAACAGGACCAAGAGAGTTGCGTCCGTTTCGGGTAGAACCGTTAAGAATTTGAGCTATAACTAACCGTCTACTGGGCTGAATAATTGGGAATGTAACTCCATTTTTCGTTGGATCATAAAGTTTCACATAAGACATCATTATATAACTCCAGTATTGTCCAAACTTACATATACGTTCTAATCATACTATGAATCAACTATAATTTACTGTTTACATATATCGACCTCATAATCACCTACCTCAACTATTGCATGGATAATGTGATACACTGATACTGATCCATACATATACATAAAACATATCAGTGGGTCTGGACCAAAATTGATCCAAGAACCGATTAGCCTAAGAATGATGGACCGAGAATCTACCCTATATGAGTTTACAGTTTGGTTACATGGGTGTTACAATTGGGACCTGTCAGTTTCTCATTTCTAACAATAAGGCTGCATGGTGTGGTCATGGAGGTGGAGGGGGCACGCAGCGACATGTGGTAGCCACGTTAACTCCCTCAAACCCCCAAATAACCACGGGGTGATGGTGGCATGGGAGAGTAGTGTGGAGGAGGTATTTGTTTTTTCTTTTTTAATCAAGCAACCAATTATAATCATCCATAATCTAACAACCAGCCACAACCATCCACCTCACCGTCACCTTTAGTCCACATCGGTGGAGATCTTTAAGCCCCAAGGGGCCACACCCCTTCCACGCCATATAAGGGGTGGTGTTAGTGGCGTGAAAGGACTTCACATCCCCTTTCGACTCCCTCACACCATGTGGTCTAAATGTTGTAGTTCCTTTGTAGTGGTAGGAAAAAAAAAAGAAAAAAAAATTCAAATAAAATATAACTTACCAAAAATCAAGAAGATTATTATCAAACGGTAAAATTAATAATGAAGATTATTTAGTTAAGTTATACAAGGTGCCCCAATTACACTCAGATCAAACAGAATGGTAACCATTAACAACAGAAGGTAAAATTACAGTAAAACAAGCCCAAGATAAAAACTAAACAAACAAAACTCTAAAGCTCAATATGCCTTGTATTTTGACTCCTCACCAGATCATTTAACTCATGCTCTTCTTTCATGGTTCAATAACAAGTAGAGGCTGCAAGCAACAATTGGATTTCTCGTAATTAGCAACACAAGATATAAATTTTATGTATGCAAGTGACAAAAATACCGTGTTGGGTCAAGTTCTTGCGTAGCAAAGATCATGTTTAATTGAATGGGTTAAACCCAAACACAAACATGAGTCGTTTAATTACCCATTTCAGAAAACAGGACAAACGGGTTAGATATGACAACCCAAAACCTGATTATTTTCATGTTGTGTCAGGAATTATCACCCTTATATGCGACATAAAGAGGAAAAGAAAAGATACCATATCCAGGCTAACAGGCTTCCCATCCTCGGCAAGAATATCGACTATTGTTCCAGATTGATCGGCCTAAAAACATAACAGAGATAGTATAGAGATCAAACATACAATTATGATTATGAATCATCCTCATCATCATATGTGTCTAAATTAAAGTTGGTACTTCATTACTGATAAAGACTAGTATGTGACAGTTATTTCTAAAATCTTGCACTTCATATTTACAGCAGTTTAGGTCCAACAAGTAATTGAAACTAAAAACAGAAGCAGGAGTTACCTCAATCTCATTCATCAACTTCATGGCCTCAATGATGCAAATAACCTGGCCTTTCTGAACCTTGTCTCCGACCTGAAGAACACATATATAAAAATCTTCATTAACAAATCAACCACAACACTTCTTAATCAAGAAACTAAAGACTAGGTAGACAATAGTAAAGCATTAAATTTATGACAAAAATAGTAAATAAAACCCTAACACCTCATAGTCAAAACTGAAAGAATCTGTAACTAGACATAACAAGTGCTGCATATATTATTCTTGATCATTTAAGTATGTTACTTTATCTCAGATGCATGGCTACCAGGAGGATATATCATCGACTAAACACGATGCTGCAAATTTTGCACATTTACAGTTTACATGTGAATGGGTCAATTTGGGTTGCGTTTTAACCCAAAAGAGTATGATAAAAATAATAACTCAAGATCAGGTCAAATGAGTTGAATGGCTAAAAATTCATGAGTGTTTCTTTAAGTATACAACTTCCTAAATCTTTCATTCAAATGTTAGGTTTGTAGTCAAATTTAGAAATCGAAAGAAAGTGTTTTGTGGGTCAATTCAAATTGAACCTATTTTGACGGTTTGACCTGTTGCCTAACCTACTTGCTCCAGTTGCCTATCTCGTATTATAAACATACCTTCACAAATGGTGGAGCTCCAGGGGCGGGAGACCGGTAGAATGTTCCAGCCATGGGGCATTTCATTGGAGGATGAGAGGACTTAGGTTTAGCAGGGGTTGGTGAGGGTAGTGCTGGTGCAGATGCAGAAGGAGCGGGTCCTGAAGAAGCTGGTGCAGACTGTGGTGGAGGTGGTAGTGATTGATATATAGCCTGAGGTTGTGGAGATTGCATCATAACCATAGGACCAGGTGGCGGTTGAGGCAAAGCTTCCTTCTTTCTAATAACAACCTCACAGTTTTGTTGCTTTAGCTCGAGCTCCATAATGTCTCTTGAATCCACAAGCCTGAAATTATAACCAAATTGCACCCAAAAGGCAATTTTAACAAACGTTTTATATATTCTAAAGATATTGGGAAAAGGTGTAAGGAATGAATCGACTTACTGAACAAGCTCTGCCACTTGATTCATAAATGCGGTGATTGATGCAGCATCAGGGACGGTGGCGTCTGGGGAAGATATCTTGGTTGATTCCTCTGATTTCTTTGAAGCTGGTGCAGAATTTAATGATTGTTCAAGGGCAGTCTTGATAGGAAAAAAAATGATTTAGATAAAAGCTAAAGGGAAAAGAAAAAACAATATATTACAAACTACACAAAGTAATTTGTTTGATCACTTGATTAAATTTTTGCAGCTCACCTGGTTAAGTTGGGCAGACACTCTTGTAACGTCATTTTGGCCCCTCTTAGATGTCTACACAAATAATCAAAACATTATAATCAATATGCTCATTTTGTATGCATCAAGGGTAGGTCAGGTGAAATACTACTGTAGAATAATGTACACAATTGACTTGAAAACATAAACCAAAGCACACACAAACTTTTGTTACTATACACTAGACAATTCCTACATCGGCCAAGGATAGAACTATAGAAGAGATGTTGGCTTATAAGGAAGGACCATCATCATATACCACCAATATTCCATAAACGTGTTTTGGGCACATTGGTAGTATATAAGGCTTGAGACGAGTTCTCCTTGGTTAAACGGGCTCAGGTGGGGGGCCAAGGATGGGTGACCTCCTAGGAATTCTTCAATAGGGTAAAATAAAACAAAATCGTGACTAGGGGTGCAAACAAGCCAAGCCAAGCTCGACCATGCTCGAGCTCGAAAGACTTATGAGAGCTCGAGCTCGGCTCGTTTACTATCTATTAGTATGTTAAATAAAAATAATATAAATAATAGGCTCGGAGCTTGAAAAATGAAGCTCGGCTCAGACTTGTTTAGTAAACAAATGAGGGGGTAAATGCTATTAAATATTAATACAACTAATATTACACTAAGGCTCGACGAGCCTGACGAGCTTCACATGCCAAGCTCGAGCACGATAAGACCCGACTTGTTTCGATCTTTTTACCGAGACGAGCTCGAGCGCGAGCTGCTCGGCTCATTTGCACCCCTAAGTCGTGACCTCCTAGAAGACAAAGGGGACATCATTTGTTGGTATGGTGGCCAGGTTAGTTTTAACAAGCGTGAGGCGTTTCGATGCTTTTTTATCCCAAAAGCCGATGTGTGATGCGTGAAGCGCGTGCATACGTATGCGAGGCGTTTGTTATAAAATACCAAAATTTATTTATAGATAATCTTTAAACTTGTCAACTTTTAAACACTATAATATAAGATACTGCTCATCATCTCTAGTCATATTTGTTCAATCGGATTTAAAAAAAAAACTCAGACCCATTGCAATCACGATCAAAGTTTGTTACAAACAATTAACAAATATAACAGGATCAACACATGTACCTGAAATCCTAAAGACGATGAGGATCCAGCGATCAATGCACGATTGGATTTGAAACCTGATTGAAAGACAACAAGAGAGTTGTTACGGTGGTTGGGATTCTGGTTAGGGGTTGGTTGAGCAGTGAATAAAGGTGATGTTTTAGGGCAGTTAACAGTGAAGGAAGCCATAGGTGAAGGATAGTAGTAGAGTTGGTGCAAAAAAGATAGAAAGATGGTTTGAATTGCAATGGAAGAGGGATGGAAGGATTATTGTATGGGTGTGGAGGCGATGGAAACGAAGATGTAGAGTAGAGTAGTGTTAAATGAAGGGCGATATTAACGAGGTGACTGCAACACGACGATGGTGTTCTCGATGAATCTAATTATACTTTTTTGGTGGGAATGTGGAATATGGTCCATGGAATGAAACATGGATGAGCTCGGGACGGTATAGGTATTAACTGATACTGAAGAAACAACTAGTATGACTTGGGTAAAGTGAGGGGGTGACTACTCGTGTTCACTACAGGATATAATCCTATGCTCACAACGATAATAGATTCGTGGTCCGATTAGCTAAAGAACAAACAGATAAATAGCACACAAGATATAAGTGGTTCAGTCTCGTTGACCTACGTCCACTGAAAAAGGTATGTCTTTATTACTTGGAGGATTACAAATACAGAGTAAAGATCAAATACATATAGTTTTTTTGTAAGAACTGTGAGAATCAAAGGGGGTAAAAAAAATTTATTTTTTTTTTAGAATTTTTTTTTCCCATGTGCTTAAACATTCTTTCTAGATGAATAATACAAAAAAAAATTAAAAAAAAAATTTTTTTTAGTGTAATTACGTCATTAAGGTAAATACATTAGTTTACACTAGAGTAATTATGTAATTACTCTACACGTAATTACTCTACACCAATTGTTTTTTTTTTGTTTTTTTTTTAGTTTTCAATACTATAATACATGTTTAACAATATGGGGAAAAAAAATTTTTAAAAAAAAAATAAAAAAAAAATACCCTCCTTTGATTCTCACAGTTCTTACCAAAAAGCTATTTGTACCGGATCTTTCCTCTACAAATACAAAGATACAAGTGTATTACAAGTGTATATGTTTGAGTGAAGAATTGTTCGACCTATCAAAAGGAGGTGAAGCCTCCCTTTTATAGGGAAAGTATGGGCTGGACGTCTGCGGCCCACTTTAGGAGCACTGGGCTTGGGCCTAAGAGTTGGGCCTGCCTTCCAGAAGCCCACTCGGTTGGATCCGGATCCATAGTTGAATAAAGTAAACCAGTTGAGAATGACGCCTTGTGATTGGTCCACGTGGCGCGCTGTGGTTGGTTGGCAGGGGCGACGCCCTGCCACTGGTACACGTGGCGCAATGTTGTGGACTGTAAGGGCTTCATTTTCTTCCTGGTGACAGGGGGTGTCAGGCGGCGTATCTTCTTCTGAAGATAGGCTGAGGTGACGTCTGACACCTGGAGAGTTGTGCAACAAGTGAGGCTCAAGGGGAGCTGCACCTTGGCGCATGCGACTGCTAACCTTTCGCGGGTGGCCATCGCCAGAACTGGCGATGCGCTAGCGCTTGACAGTTTATACTTCATATGTGCTGATGATTGCTTTGCCCTCTGCCGAGTATTGCTGATCCGCGGAGGTGTCTCTTGGAGGTGATCTCTTGGAGGTGATATTTGTGGGGTAGGGTGCGCCAAGGCGCTAGAACTGATACCCTACTCCTTCAGATACCGATCCCGAAAACTCTCAAAACTTAATATCGAAAACATACGGTACGGTACGGTAACAGTATTTTACCTTAAAATACTGATACCATACCGATCCCGTACCAATACCGAAAACCTCTAAATGTGAGTACCAATACCGATACCGAACACCCTCGGTTCGATAAAGGATTGGTTCAATATGATCGTTCCTACCATGGATGCTATTTATGGTGTAACTTATGAATTATGATGCTATTTTTTTAAATGGAGTTAATTACACACATGGTTTGGTAAACAAAATGTTTGAAAACTAAAATTAACAAAGTTTAGGGTATATATTTGGTTTATCTAAAAACATCCAAATAGTTGACAAATCACACTTTACAGTGTACCCTTTACTTTTATTATTGGGCTTTTCTTTATACTTAAAAATTACAAACTATGGGCCTTGAAACCCAATTACAATATCCCAGTTTAGCCCACAACCCACAAAGGCTATTAAACCCTAACACACCTGTACCAACTCTTCTTTACACTCGCACACACTACACACACACACGAAGACCGTCACCAACGACGCCGGCCGCCGTAGCAAAACCACCAGGCTGAAGATGGAGGCAGCGAGAACCGTGAAAGACGTTTCACCTCATGAGTTTGTTAAGGCCTACGCCGCTCATCTCAAACGCTCCGGCAAGGTTTATTTCTCTTTCTCTCTCTCTCTCTTTAATTTAATTGATTGAAGATCTCGAACTTCATATTATGTTTATGATATTCTTTCACCAGATTATTATGTTGTGACGTGTTGTATAATTACCTGATTGATAACCTTTGTTATTATTACCTTTGAGTTTTTTTTTATCCCTAGTTTACTTGCATTTGCGTTTTTTTAGTTGTTGAATATTTTTGTTTATTGTTTAGATTATAGGATTTAAGTCATTTAACGTGATGGAGTTGATGACGTGGCTGTATAATTAGTTTTGGAAAATGAGTTAACTAGTCAACTAGATAGTTAAGAGTTATGCATTTGCAATAGGTTTGGATGTTCTGATGATCGGTCGGGGTTTAGACTTTAGATAGTGATTATCTGGAGTTTTACTAACTTTTGCTTTTGACAACTTACTAAAATGTTGAAAGAATTATGTTGTCGAAAGCGCTCTAGGCACTTAAGCGCAACCCAGCGCATATTCAGGCCAATTTTGGCCAAAAAGCGTCTTAAACCCCCTAAATAAGCCTCGAGTCAACCTAACTAAGCATAAAATCAACCTAAAACAGCCTGCCTAAATTAGCCCTAAGACCCTAAATAAGCCTAAAACACGTATAAAATCCACACAAATATGTTTTAGACCATGCGTCTAGCTTAAAAAAGCTTGAATGCCCCTTGGACTTTTGACAACATAGGGAGAAAAATGTGGTTAGGATGCAAAAGCAGGGACCCAGTGACTGGTGCCACAACTAGCTACATCAACTTTGTAAATCTGTGCATTGGTCTCATATAATTGAATGTGTGAAACCAATTGATTCGGCACTGTTATGGTGGGACCTCAAGATAGGACATTGCTATTAGCGTGGGGCTTAGTTTGAGAGGCTGGCTCATCTGTCTAACTGTACCCACAGATAGTTTAATGGATTTTGTTTTGTTGAGTTTGCGCTAACAGTCATAAATTATTTTTCATAGCCATTGACAAATCGTAAATTGACTATATTTGTGAAAAACTGTCTTTGCATCGTTACAAGATACGGTACGTCGGTACTAGTATTCAGAACCCATGTGCATAGTTGTGTTATATTGTTTTGGTTTGTACCACTACCACATGGAGTAGAAGAAGTATAGGTAGTCTTTATGCTCATGCATTCGTTTGCTGTCATTTGTTGACAGATGGAGCTTCCACACTGGACTGATATTGTCAAGACTGCTACATTTAAGGAGCTTGCACCGTATGATCCTGATTGGTACTACATCAGAGCTGGTAAGTTTGATCTGTATATTGCACAATCTAATATCAAATCCTTCCATATCTGATATAGTTGTTTGTATAAATGTGTTAAAATGTTAAGCATCCATGGCAAGGAAGATTTACTTGAGAGGAGGGCTTGGTGTTGGTGCTTTCCAGAGAATCTACGGAGGACGTAAGAGAAACGGTAGCGCTCCACCTCACTTCTGCAAGAGCAGTGGTGGTGTTGCTCGTCACATTCTTCAGCAGTTACAGACCATGAACATTGTTGACTTCGACTCCAAGGGGTGAGTTTTCTAAACATTTGCTTTGTAGTGCCTTTGAAATTGTATTATTGATCATGTGATTTTGTGAACCAGTGGAAGGAAGATTACATCAAACGGGCGAAGAGATCTTGATCAAGTTGCAGGAAGAGTAGGCGTCACTGCTTGAGAGACTCATCAGGAGTGCAGATTGTAATGGACACATCAAACACAAGGTTTTAATTTTATTTGGCTTGGGCCGGAGTTAGCTTACTGGTAAATCTGTTTTCTAGCCATGCTTACCAGACATAATATCATCCATGTTATCTTTTTTGGTTGTCTTCGCCTTTTGGACATCGTTCTATTTTCAGAAATTAAATTTCTTGTATTGAGGTTTTTTAAGTTATGTTTTGACTGAGTTTTTTGTTATCCTATCTTCCTCAAGTCAAGATTAAACATTTATCAAGAAGTTGCATTGTCAAGTTGAGCTTGAGCATGATTATGACAAAATGCCTAATTTATTATTGCATCGGCAATCACATAAACAATATCTTATATCATTTATTTAAATATATAATAAAAAAACATTCGTAGAGGGTGTTTGGGTGATTTTTCAAAACAGATTATGCGTTTTGAAAAAGCAGAGGTGGAGCTGCTTTTAGAATTTCGTTTTGGTATTCTAAAAATCTTTTTCAAAACTCAATCCCAAACACTAAAAACTGAAACGCAAATAATCTAAAAATCGATTTCAAAACGCAATAATCTAAAAATCGATTTCAAAACGCAATCTCAAACACCCCTTTAATCTCTGCTTTAAAGACGCTTACCATGCATCACATATGGTTTCTATACAAAGGGAGTTTCCCATGCACTTCTTTTCAATGTTCTTTGATTTGAAAGATGCATTATCATCAACAATGTAAAACATCGAATAAAATAAATGTAAAACATCGAATAAAATAAATAAAGAAAAGGCGATTAGTTCTGTTAACCCGTATATTTCTTTTTAGAGAGGGTTTTGTGCATGAAAGGGAAGGCTTCAAAGATTCCATCATGCGAATATCCCTGGGACTATGGTCTATGCATACAACAATATATATGTTCTTTTTAAGGTGTTAATGTCCAATTGCCACTTGAATGTTGTGGGTGTTTTGCGAATTGCCTCCCAAGATACAATGAAGCAACGCATGTAGATTGTTATTCAACTTTGTAAGTAGAACACAATTGTGGATATACATCCCAATGCTTCTAAGTTTTCGTATAAGATTCAAAACAAGGCTGTCAACTGTAACAATGTCTATAGGGCTGGGCTTGGTTTCTATAAGTCATGATTCGGGCAAATTGTCTCAAGATTCGAGCCTAGGCTCGTGTATATGAATCCATATCTTTCGACCTGTTTTCTTACTAGAATCTCTCTCTAAAAATTCAAGTTCAAATTATATAATACCAGGTACAAACAAATACACAGGTATCATAAGGAGCAATAAGATATGCCATATCTTTCAGTGTAACTACGTTCTCCCAAACCCAAATTCGACCCATGTAAAGTGTCCCCTTGCCATCTACAGACTACAAAAGAAGTCGTTTTAGAGTGGTGGTGGTCCTTGGTGGAACTTGGTAGTGCTACGATAGTCTAAGTGCCATTTCGTGAAGAAGAGTTCGCTTCTGAGAAGCATTTATCACTTGATTTGTTTCAGCATTATCTAGCACATCAGCGACTATTCCAGCAGCATGACCAAGTGTTTCCTCAGTTGTTCTTTTCAGCATGAAAGCCTGTACCGACAAACAAACCCCACAACATTTTCGCAACAAAAATTACAACGATATAGGAAAAATGGCGTATTGATTAATGTTTAAGATTCATGTGTATTATAAAATGTCAATAATTTCATGACTGTGTACCTGTCCATGGTGTGAAATACTCAATATGCATGGAGACTGTAACCATGGTTCTCCATCAATCTGAACTGGCAATGGTGCAAGAAGATGGATTTTTATGGTCTTCCCTTGTGCAAGCCTTCGAGCTCGAGAAAGCCCTACCTGGTACACAATACCATAGGTTAGGGGCAAAAGGAAACATAATCTGGACCAACTTTTGAATAATACGGATGATATTTATCACAATAAGGAGAATATATACATTATTTCAGTGTTGTGATTGTCAGCAACTTATAACTTTTAGGTTAACTAGAGGTGACAAAATAGGGAGATCGGGAGGGATGGGTAATGGGTCAAAACATGTAATTTAGTACTAGTCGAAACTCGAAACGGGCCAGGTAGGTTTTGACCAAAACACTTTTTTGAATTAGTGTATCTAATATGAGGGAAGAAGTTGTATTGTTTTAAGAGAAAATTACCAAAATAAACATTTGACCAACAAAAATTACCAAAATAAACATCTACTGCGTCTAAACAACAGGGACGAGCTACTTTTTGCGTCTACCAATCAGACGATTACACGCGTAAAGTCTGCAGACGCTTCAATTTTTAAGGTCTCTGCGTCTAACCTTTAGACGCGAGGCTGTTGTTTAGACACTTCAATTTTTAAGGTCTCGCGTCTAAAGAATAGGTGATCATTTTTGCGTCTAAACAACAGCCTCGCGTCTAAAGGTTAGACGCAGAGACCTTAAAAATTGAAGCGTCTGGACACTTTACACGTGTAATCGTCTGATTGGTAGACGCAAAAAGTAGCACGTCCCTATTGTTTAGACGCAGTAGATGTTTATTTTGGTAATTTTTGTTGGTCAAATGTTTATTTTGGTAATTTTCTCTTGTTTTAATGATACACTTTGGGCCCTTTTAACTGGTTAAACCCATTTGGCCTATTTCTTTTTTTAGCTAATTTTCTTAGCTATACCTCTTCAACCCATGGGTCATAATGACCATGTCTATGTTAATCAATGAAAAGACAAACAAGTTACCTGAAGCTTTCCAAGATGCCAAGTTCCTGAAATGCTTACAACTTCCAATATCTTATCATGCATAGATTGAGGATCAAAATTATCATTATTTTCATTTTCGTTTTGCCATAAGTCCACACCGCCCATATAACTCCCAATATTCGCAATAAGAACACCTTCCGCGTCCTCCAAAAATTAAAATCACAATCTTAACTTCATTATGTTTGCACAATCCAATAAAGTCATATGTAAAACAAATAAACTAGCAAGGTCTCAAGTTCATATCCAACCCCCACTGTTTATCACCTTCACCTGGTGAAGGCGACCAGTCAGCAGGGTATTGGTGGGCCCTGTGAGTTTTACCTAACGGGTTCTCATAGTTACCACAAAAAGAGTTTGAACTAACCTCAGGAACCTCAATCTCAACACCATCAACCTCCACGCGAACTTGCCATGGATAATCCGCTAATGTTCTATCCATCATACTCCTAGCACCTTCTCTGGCATATAAAACTTTATTCATAAACTGCAACAAAACCAACTTAAACCATTATTAATCATGTCATTACAATTCGTTTTTATCCAAAATTTACTTTAACTTGAACGCAGGAAAAACACGTTTACCTGGTTATAAAATTTCTCTGGATTCTCCTCTCTTAAATTGTGAATATCAAGAGCAACCTTTGCATCACATCCGACCCCTACAATCGTAAGTATTTAGTAACCATTTACATCTATCGTCATCATCATCATCATCATCATCATATTAAAGATGTGACATACCAAGATAATTATTCATGAATTTTGGGGAACGAAGCGGTTTTCCTTTTTGATTTACAAAAGAAATCATCCAACGATCAAGAACAGTTACTGCAGCGTGTTCCACGTGTTGCAGCATCATGCAAAGGCCTCCGTGTTTTTGTACTGACCCTAAACCACCACCCCAGTTCAAAACACGGGCCAAATCATTTCCAGTGCCAGCCGGTAGAATAGCGACAGGTGGTGGAGATACAAAGTTTTGTTTTTCAATGGCATCCAGTACCCACCCTGCTGTACCATCCCCGCCACATACGAGCACCCTGAAATGTGGTACTTTTCTAAATAGATAAAGACCGACCTCGGGCCCCTCTTTTGCGCTAAGTTCAAAAATCTACAACATACACAAGAAAGTTTGAATAAGACTTAACTTTTATACAAGTGTAAACGGGTCGGGTCAAAACATAAATGAAGAATCTTGGAACCTCTTTAGGTACAAACCTGAACGGGGTTCAAGAGAATATTCAACCGCAGCTTGATTGAATCTCCATGTTTAGCACCGCTTTTTTTATTTATAAAAACTAAAAGAGGCCTTGCATCGGGGCGCAAAGTAACCAGCTCGTATCTCTGCTTCATTTGTACCTTCTGACACTCATCTCTGTGACTTGTTTTATAACTCAATTTTTTGTTCATCGTTTCATCGTTATCATCATCGGTTTTTAGATTATTATCTGATGTGCTTTCTGTAGATGACTCAGAGTCCTCTAAACCAAGTTTTCCATCATCTGAATTGACTTGATTCTCTTGCTTGTTTTTCTTCGTTTGACATGCGATACTCGCACGAACAGAAGACGCAATCTCATTGGCGCCAAAAGTTATGGAACTCAAGATCCCACTTGATGATGACAGGCCTAATACCTTGACAAAAAGAGGCGATAATATCAATCTTTTAAACGGACCCATATCACAAATATCACCCATTTCACGATACATACTATGGCAATCGACGTGTATATGTTTCTGACACCATAAACAACACCATATTGGTGACCCCCCAAGAAAAGAAGGACTGCATGGTTCTTCACAATGTGTACAAAAACAAGTTCCATCTGGTTGATCACCAACGGCTGTCCACCGAATAGCCCACTGGTGCAATACATGATCAGACCCCACCATAGACACACATTTACAATCTTTATTAGCATTTGGTGAACAACTGAGGTGAGCCACTGCGCCACATATGCTGCAGCGGTGAATGAAGCTTCCAGATGACGCCATTGGCCCGAGAGACTGAGATGGTGACATGGATTTTAGGCATACACAACAGTTTAAGCTTTTTCCACGACCCACGGCTTCTAAATACCATGTATGTGGTGTTACAAGATCTATGGTTGATTTTGGATCTTTTTTCGTCCCTGCAATGGCCTTTGTCCAATTAAGACTTGTGTTTCTTCTCCATTGAAATGCAGTGTAAATGATTGTTAAAATGCCAATTAGACCAGCGATAAAACATGATATTATGAAGATATTTGATTCTGCAAGTTCAGATGGGCTCTTGGTCAACCATGCTGCAGGCAGGAAATGATCGTCGTCTTCTTCTCTATATTCGTCCATTTTCAACTTTCCTTAAATCATGTTCCTAATCTAAACGTGACGAATACAAGCGAAACTGGTGCAATACCGTCATCTAGACAATAAAAAGAATCTGTATAAGACCAATAAAGCTATGGAGAAAGTAGCATGCAAAGCTCATCTTGCAGCCTCCAAGACAATGGGGAACTCGGTCATCACTCATCAACACTTGAACTAGGAGCAGATAAGCTTATTAACTATTTTCTGGAAGAACTCAACTTCGTAAACAGATCACCTACAAGCGAGAAGAATTAGTGCGTGTGGTTATTAATCAAATATCTCAAGTATGAATAATGAATGTATGATCAAATAATAGACCAAAAGGTACTACACAATAGATTACTTATGCTCATAATCCCACTCCTAATTAACACCTTCTCATGTTCTGTTCTTAAATTAAGGTTCTTAAAAACATCATGGGTCAAAACTCAAACCTTTTTATAAACATTCCATGACAACCTAACAATATCAAAATCATTAATCTTGTAAAGATCATAAATATTAAGTGAAAACAGGCAGTTTGGGATGCTAACAAGTTAGCTACATAAACTTTTAAGGAAGACAAATTATTCCAATATTATGGCAATAATAATATGTAGGACATCTTCAATCACTACACAAACTTCATCCAATAATCATTTAAAATCTATACAAGAAAATATTTGCACACATGTACATTTAACATCTTTTCACATTAACAAATACTATAATATTCTCCCCAAATAAAAACACAAAATATAAACCAAATTTAACCCATACCAGCAATCCAAATGATCAATATAAAAGATAAGAAGCAACCCTGAAACAGAAACAAATATCGTGTTTAAATCAGGCAAACAAGAAAAGCGAAATCAATATATTAATATGATTTTATTTTATTTTATGGACAGAGGAATTTGGAGATTCATGGAGGTTAGCATTTCAGCGAAAGATGTATAGAAATTAAAACTATATACGTACGTGATTAATGTAAGCTTTTGGATTTGTTGGTGGGTGTTTTGTTGAAATGATATTATTATTATTATTATTATTATTATTATTATTATTAATATTTGGGGAAAAAGAAGATTCATTCCGTTATGTTCTCCTAGGCGCGACAGACAAAAGAATTGTAATGACGACAAGGGTCCACCTTGTACGAGGATTCATGTTGTCTGTTTTTGTTGAAACTTGAAACCGATGAAGACCGGTCAACACGAACGCACGTGACGAGGATCATGTCACTTGGCTATGCTATCTTGTTTGGTATCAAATAGTATATGGACTAGACTGTAATTGTCTAATAGTTAGGTAGTTGATAATACGTGTATTGTGTATAAATAAATGTAATGAGGATGAATGATATTAGCTATTGATTTGTTGTGTTTCTTCCTAATTCTTTATCTCTTCTCTTGATTACCATTTTATTCGTAACATATCTGTTTCCCCAAAAGTATTCAAATAAGACATAACACCATGGGTAGTGTGTTCGCTTACACACTCCATCTTACCAATTTGGGGCATTAAGGGCGTGAGTGGCTTGGCGGGCATTAAGCATGAAAAAGGTGGCATATGATTTGTCCCAACCAGCCGGAGGCGTGTAGAGTGAATATCGGTTTGATGTCAACAGGTCATCAATATTTAATAATCCATTTAACTTTAAAAACATTTCCAGTTATAAATTAAAATTTGTTTCCATGTCTGCTAAAATAAAACCATGTAAAAATATAACCATGTTTGGTTTATGGGATCATCACACAAAGATAACCAGACGTGATGATTGTATTCATATGGTAAGCATAGCCACACCCAATGCATGAGAACATAAGGTACGTCTAACATATAAGAACATCCGGTAAACACAACGTACCATGTCTGCTAATGGTGATGTCAAATGGAAAGAAAATGATAAATCAAGAGTGTATACATAAATTTATACAAGCCATCAAACGAGTTACCATTAGATTGTATTATTCAAGTGAGTCAACTAGCAAGCTACGTTGAGTTGGTACAGGGCCGGCTCAACCGTTTTGATGGCCCAAAGCGAAATAAAAATTCGGGCCCTCCAAATCTTTTTTTTTTTAATTTAGGATTTCAATTTTTACAGCAGCCTTAAAAGATTCGAACCTAGGTCTACTCAAAACAAACAAAAGACTACTACCACTAAACTACATTGAAACTTATTGGTTAAAGTTAACAATATATACATAATATTCACAATTTCATATATATTCTTAAATAAATGGGGCCCTAAACATTTGGGGGCCCAAAGCCCTAGCCTCAAAATAATTGGGTTTGGGCCTGCCCTATTGGTACTCAATTCGAAATTTAGACAAGACACTAGCTCAAGCTGTTAACCCAATCCTATCCTAAGTTCTTGAGAAAAATCACCTAAGTATTTTAGAACTGGCTAGCCCACTTGGTAGAGGCACATGCTTCTTAGAGGGGAGTAGCCAGGTTCGAACCTAAACAAGGGGGATAGTTTAGATTTATTGGTGTAAAGAAGTAAAATTTGTCGTTCAAGAAAAAAAAAGGAATTTTAGAACTTGTATGAGTGTTAAACCTATAAGATTCATTCCTCAAGGAAAAGTGACAACTCTCATTATATGTGTTGAAATGTTTGATATTATAGGACTAAACAAGTCAAAACTTTCTGTGATCATCTATCTGACTATTTATCTAACCGTTGTCCATTTTTTCAAGGACACATTTTAACATGCATAATCAAAGCCTTCAAATCAAGTATATATGGACTCAAGAAACATCATCTTCACAAATGTGCTAACTAAAACTTAGTTGACCCTTGAGTCACAAAGTCAACCTATCCTCAATCATTGTTTAACACAAACATAGTATCTTGAAAACAGTCAGAAGTAGTTGACTTCATATAGTAGCCTTGGTTACAAGCTTCAAGGATGGCAAAATATATTGTTTGTTAATTGTTTGCAAGTTTTGACAATGGAACAATTACCATTTAAGGGTTGAAAATGGATGAAAGTTTTCCATAAAATAACTGAAGAAACCACATAACCATATGACGGTTAGATCTATTTTCCAAGCAGACGGCGTGTGCGTTGATTGGCTCCTTTCACTCTGAAATTGATCTCCTCAACATCATCCTGAAGAGGATTGAGAGCTTTGTTTTGCCTGCACAAATACAAAATAACTTTCAGAAAACATCCAACCTTCATATGCTGCCACTTGAACAAGTAGCCAGACTTCAGTCACTTAACCCCCTAAGTAAGGGTGAGCGATCTGAGTTGGTTGTTAGAAAATACTAACCTCTCAATCTCAGAACCCATGTCAACAGCCATTTCCTTCAGTTCACCCAATATGTCACTCAAGTCAGACAGGCCATCATCCTGCTTTGCCTTTTCATACTGTAATGATGAATCACAAGATATTAATGTCACCCTAACACTGACTAAATCTCGTTTTTCTTTCACAGGTGGCATAAACAAGATACTTGAAATTTGATTTTTTTTTTTATTTTTTTTTCCACAAGAATAATGGTTAGTTGATAGTTCAAAAGGCCCACGACTGAAAGTAAATTCATACCTCAACTTTCTGCATCGCATCTGCAGATTCGGGAAGTGGAGTTCTTGAACGTGATGATGGTCCCTTATTTGCAGTTGTTGTAAGTCCAAGTTTTTCTCTTTGCTCTAAATGGTTACCCTTTCTTCGGTCAGGGTCATCTGTAAAATTATCAAAGCTAAGTGAAACACTAAAACATCCTCCCACCGACACCGCTTACAAAGATTGATGACAACAGTATCTAATCGTACGACTTTAATTTGGTTAATTACCTCTGATGATTGTAGGTCCTTTTATTGTCTGACCCTTTTTCGGCTTCCAAGTCCTAGAAAAAATGCCTCCAAGACTTCCCAAGAGCTTCTCACCCTAAAAAAAGGAGAAAAATAACAGCCCAATTAATATAATCAAAAAGTGGTTCATTACAGTTCGGTTTTGTTACTTTAGAACTGCGTAAGAGTGGTTTGGTCAATGGTTTTGGCCTAAACGAAACCAAACCAAACCGAACCAAGCCATTTACATACCCTACTGAGATCCTGCTCGATGTCAGCTGCAGTCATATGTGTTCGATTAATCTGCTCACCCTGTTGATGCAAGGTAATCATCGTGTTGGTAGCACTTTCTCTTATATCCTCTGCAATTTTTAATGCACTTTGCACAGACTTTGTAGTCTCTTCAGCCTTATGTGCAGCGTAATGCTCTAATTCTTGCACACTTTGGTTCTCTATACCGCCAGAATCAACAAAGTCGTTCCTGTATTTGTTTCTTGACGCAAACGAGGTCCCTTTATTAACCCCGTTATCATCGAAAAGACTGGTTGTTGTATTCGGGGTCATTGAAGAAGGTACGGATGCAGTTCCTTTTGACGGTTTTCGGGTTGACTTTATATCAATCTCATCATCGGAATCAAATGGATTGTGGCTAGGTTGGCTTTGGACTCGAGGGTCAACTGTGTTTTGTTTAGCAGTTTTGTGAAGATGAGGTTTCTTGTGCCCAAACATACTCAAATTTGCAGACTTTAGTTATGCACAATAATATGAGTCCTGAGGAAAAAGAAAAATCAAGAACAATGGATAACAAAACAAGTAGACAAGTAGTTAGATGATCACAAAGAGTTTTGACTTTTTCTTAGAACAGTGTTGACCTTTTGATTTATAATAACAATGATAATTTAAAAAAAAAAAACTACAAAAATTCACAACATCCCAACTGAATCAAAGATTATTATTAACAAAAATTCATATAAATCAAACATAAAAAAAATCAAGATAAAAATTGAGATGAAGTAATTGACATGATGATTTGACCAAACTAAGGGTTTGTTTGACCTGATAGTCCTAAATCCTAATATCAAATAAACCTTTTAAATCAAGAAAGCAAAATCAACAACTCCAACAAATTTAAAGATTGGTTAACCAAACAAAACAAACATAAAAAAAATATATATAAAAAATATATCTAAAAAGTAATAAAGTTTCAATTTTTCTTGATCAAATTCTCAGCAACCAGATACCCATCAACTGAATTCAAGCAAAACCCATAAAAAATTAACCAAAAACCAAAAACAATAAAATTCAGATACAACAACTCCACCAAATCAAAGATTAATTAAGCAAACAAAGCTATAATAAGAACATACCAATTATACACCTAAAAGTAATAAAGTTTTAATTTTTCTTGATCATATTCTTAAAAACCAGATACCCATTAACTTAATTGAATTAAAACCCATGAAAAATTAGCCAAAAGTAACCAAAATCAAGAAAGTAATAAGGCCCAAATAAATTAAGAAGAAGAATAAATAATAACTGAACTGGTATATGATTTGGGTACCTGTTAAATTGGGGAGAGAATATCGATGTAGAAAGAAAGGCAAATTAGAGGAAGTTAAAAGTTGGAGGAAATGGGTAATAAAAAAATGTTGAAGAAAAGGTCATTGATGGATGACGATCGGACCTTTTTATGGTGATCAGTTTTCTTGTTGAATGGGAGAATAAACTAAGAAGAAAGAGTAGTAGCATGCATGACGCCAAATGAGGTAAACTTTTTTATTTTTATTTTTAACGGTAATTTTCATACGAACGACCGACCTAATGTCACACTGTTTAGAGGGTGTTTGAGATTGATTTTTCAAAACAGTTTTTGCGTTTTGGAAAAGCAGGGGTGGAGCTGCTTTTAGATTATTGGGTTTTGGTAGCTTAAAAATTCATTTCAAAACTCAACACCAAACAATAAAAACTGATTATTTGCGTTTGCAATAATTTAAAAATCCATTTCAAAACACAACCCCAAACACTCCCTTAATCGACAGCCCTAGCCAAGGTTGCGTCGGACTACGTTGTCTTAACCCCAATTTGGATACATCATAAATGTGATCTTTACAAAATGGGTTATAACTTAAAAGCTTACCATGTTAAATGTATATATGTTAATAACCATATACCTATTATTCGATTTTTTTTTTCCATAAGTGACTATTGCTTTTTTTCTATTTAACTTTTTAAAACTAAAAAACAGAAGAGTGAAATAAGATATATATGTAACAAAAAATTTTGGGCTTACAAAATTATGCATGCAGCGTAACCGGTTACTTATTTAGATCATATCAAAATAAAATATGATATATGGTATTTTGGATGAAGTTATATAAACTGTACTTGAGTATTTGCTATTGTAACTCATTTTTTGAGATGGTCTAAGATCGGGTTTCGGGTGATGGGAATTAGAACAAATATTTTTTAATAGGGGTGGTAATGAAATGAGTATTGATAATCCCAATCTGATATTGTAAAACCATGTTTCATACCCAACTCAATACTCGTCGAGTAAATACGCGTTGGGTATCAGGAGAAAGGCATACCCGCGAGCATCATGTTTACCTTTTAGTTTATTAGAGGGACAGTGGTTGGGATTTTCAAGTACATAAAATAAAATGCGATAAATTACATATGTATCATCAACACCATAAAATATTTGGAATATCTACGGTATAAATCTCAAAAGAAAATTCCACCACATACAAAATATAAATAATATTAAAATACATATCTTCAAGAAAAGTTTATTTTTTTTCACGTATATAATTCAAGGGAAGAATGACATCCATTACACAAGGGTCGGAAAAACATAAAATTAAAAATCAAAATTCTCAGGTATATAATTCGAGTATGTAGTTCAGGTAACCCAGTATATAGTTTCAAGTCATCGAGTACCTAAGAGAGTATAACATGCAATTTTATAGCATGTCTAAGACTAAGAATATCAACACCTAACACAACAAGGTATTCTTTTGTACGCAGGAATGAAGAGAGGAATCGAATGAACCATTGTGAGGAAATGAAATAAAAAAGTGTTTGGTTATTCAAGGGAAGAATGACATCCATTACACAAGGAATCTCATTCCCTTGCTCTTTCACCCTTCAACAAGGCCACCAGTCCACCACTCGGCAATGTCACCAACACCCACCGCCACCACCCACCGTTACCAGTACCACCACCGTTGTCTGACCTAGTCCACTCGAAAACACACCGCAAACGAAAAAACATTTGAAAACCGATTTTAACCCGACCCAAATCGATTAGTATAGGTTCGAATATTCTCGCATTGTCTAAAAACCGGTTTATAACCTAAACCAGTTTCACCACTAACTGATTTTGACTTGAGTTAATTAACCCGGTTCGGTTTACAACCCGGACCGGTTTAAAAAAGAAAACCTGAGTTGTACACCTCTACACCAGGACCTTTTTTTTTTACTTCTCTATGGGCTACACAAGTGGGCTGCGACCCAATCAAAAGAAAAAGAACGTCTCTGTGTGAAATACTCGTTTGGCCTAGGACTTCCAAACACATCGTAAGCTAAACCAGTGCTGACGAATAACCAACCCGCAATAACACACTTTGTCAACCAAAATATATATTCTTTCTTTATAGTTACACACCATCTTCCTTTTAAACAGACAATCAATAAAACTCAGTTAACACTTTTCAAGCTTTCTAAATCACAAAGACAATGATTACAAACCATGTTTATATCAAATCTCCACACGAAATAAATCAGTCACGATTTAGTTATATGAACTAATCTTGAGCCTTCCTTTCGATTCATTGTGAAGCCATAATATTTATTATTTACATAATTACATGACAGACTAGACTTTGAACACACCAAAACGACTAAGAAACTCAACCAATCGACTTCTCCAACGTTTCTATAACATATACATTACACAGGTCGAAGCTAGACACGAGAATTACCTTAACCAGAACTGGAACTAGGATTTAACGTCAAAGCCACGACTTGTGATCCTGGAAGGAATCTCCTAAGCGTATGGAAGATCCGGAACATGAGCAAGCGTTTTCCTTCTTTCTTTTTCAATCTTTATGATGATAAAAAATATGAAACATTAGAAACTTAACATCACATGCTAAATAAATAGCTGAGTAATGAAGGTACGGGTTTGTGGCGAATCTAGGATGGATTTCCAAGGGGTTCCTTTCGTAGATTTTCACTGATTTTCATTAATTTTTCATAATTTTCCACTAAATTTTTTAATTTTTTTCAAACCGAGGGGGTTCCTGGGAACCCCCTAAAACCCCCTGGATCCGCCCCTGGGTTTACAGTAACTACAATAATACCTGAGCCTCCAACTCGGTTATTCTTTGTAAAGCTTTTTCTTCTATACACGCACGTTTTTTGTGTTCTTCTTCAAGCAATCCAGTTAGCTGATATCTTAACTCAGCCATTTCCTGAGCTAACTCTTCAGCTTCTTCATTTGCCTTAAACTTTTCGTCTTTTATTTGTTCCTGGCAACGAGTGAAAAATTAACCAACAGATGCAACCCGTTTGTTATTTCCAGTCACTTAAAATCAACATACCTTCAGCTGGTTCACAAGACGTTCATATTCGTGTAGTTGAGCTTCGTATTCATTTGATTTCTTCATTTGGATTTCTAAATCTGCACTGCTTTCATATGCATTAAGCTTCTCCCGCAATTCTCTGTTTTCTTCAACTAATCGCGTAACGTTTTGAGCATTTTGTATTTGAATCTTGTAGTTTTTAGTAAGTTCCTGCATCTGACGATGTTCTAGAACCGCTTCATCCTGGAGCTTTTTAGCTTCAAGAAAGCTATGCTCCATGGCCATCAAATCAAGTTTCATACTTTCTATATCACATTGGAAATCTAGCGCAATGTCCGAAATCGACACCTCTACTTTTTCTATATATAATGTTGAATTATGCAGCTCGTGTTCTTTGTCCTCTAATTTCTTCACTAAAGCCGAATTCTCAGACTTACATGCCTTCAACTCTTGCTCTAAATTTCTCACAATCCCATCCAAATCTTCTTTTGCTTTGACGTCTAACTCGAGATTCTGGATATAATCAACCATGTGACTTATCTCCGTGTCCCGTGTGGTCAACTGATCCTGCAAGTAATCTGTGAGGTTCATTGCAATGAGTTAAGCAAGCCTAAAGACTAAAGTACTACCATACACCTGCAGACAGCAAAGTGCACCTACTAGGAATCATAGTTCATAACTAAATTGTCTAAATAACTTTTCAACTAAAACCGGCAAGCGGCTAGTACCTATTTCTTGTGAGCAGTTACTCAGTTCTTTTTCCAAATCTTGTATACGCTTCTTGTCATTAGATCGTGTTTCAGATAATGTTCGAGCATGAGATTTCAAACTCTGTAACAAGTCAACTATCGGGTCAAAACTATTTCAAGTATATTTCCTGTTTCCATACAGAAACAATAAAAACAAGGATAACTGACCCGAATAAGTTCGGAGCTTGATTGTTTCAGCATGTCTTTTTCTATCCTCAACTACATCCAAGAACGACCGAAAAACGTATAACTAAAAGTATACACAAACATGATAAATAGTGATTAACATGGGAATTTAAGTATGGAACATGAAATGTACCTCTTTACATCTTGCCTCAAACTGTAACAACTCATCATCATCCAAAAAGCAACTGCTGCCACTACTAGAACAAGTAGACATCTACAATATAACAACATGACTAAAACAATTAAAACAAATATGAACAAAAGAATTATTCTTGATAGTGAATCTCATATTCTCATCAGACCTTGAACCAAAAACACACTGAAAAAAAAGAAAAAAAAATGTTTTTTTTTTTTCAAGCACAAGATTATAAAAAAGTGACAACAAATGCTGAAAAAATCCAATCAGAATAATAATTAAAAATATTAATGGTAGATCTGTGTTCAGTGCAAGAAAATTTGTTCCACAGGCCAAAGGTTATAAAATTATATATTTCTGAATAACCTTGAATAAGGGGAAACAATTACCTTCTAGGGTTTTGATTTGGACGACATAAACCGAGGTAATTGATCTCAATTCTTGATGAAAGAGGGGTATACTGATTAGTAAGCTTCACGTATGAGTTACAAGAGTTAGATTTCAAATCATTTGTCCAGTCATCTAGCAACAAAACCTATGGAATCGATTTGAGCCAATCTTTTCAGCTCGAGCGCGGCTCGATTCGATTCGAGCCTATGTTAATTGGGCTTGAGCGCGCCTGGTATACATTGAAGGTCGAGCTCGGCTCGAGCTAATTTGAGGTAAAAACCTTAAACGAGCCAAAGCCTGACCCAAACTCGTGTGTGCAGTACATTAAAGGAGCCAAAGCCCATCTCGATGGGCCTTAACGCTCTTCCTATTCAAGAGGCTCGATCTCAGGCTTGATTACTAAATCAACTTTAAGCTCCAAAAGGCCCGACCCGTTTCGAGCTTTTTATTGATACAATCTCAAGTAGCTCGAGAGTGGTTCGTTTCATTTCGTTTGCACCATCAGGGAAAAGTTAGTGAGACATGTTCATGTGTCAAATCACCTTTTCACTTTTAGTTAAGGGTTCTTATTTTAATACATCACCTGGCGTCATGCTGACGTCAGGTTAGAATCCATACACCCTTTTGTTTTAAACAAGTAGACATAATCTCGGTACAAGTAGAGTTATGAGTTATGACAACCCATGTATTAGGGTTGTCCAAAAAGCTCGTGGCTCGGAGCTCGCTCGAAGCTCGCTCGGATTTAGCTCGAAAAAAGCTCGCTCGATATGGCTCGGTTTGAAACTGAGCCGAGCCGGCTCGGATCGGTTAGAAAGTGAGCCTAGCTCGGCTCGGTTCGTAACGAGCCGAGCTGGCTCGGTTTGGCTCGAATAATTCTAATTTTTAATATATATTTTTTTATATACATATAATATATTACCAAAATGTAAAACATAGTGAAGATTATGCTACAAATTTAATATTTGGTAACAGTGGCATGGAGATTCTTTGCTTGGGATTGAAGTTAGCTAATCAAGTTATTTAAATAAACTTAATACTACTTTTGATCCAAGTACTCAAGTTAATTCGTATGTTGATGAACTTATACTGTATTCCATTAAAATTTAAGACTTATTTTGTACTTGCTTGAACTTGATTTTAACGTGCAATGTATAAGGTCGAACTTATTTTAATTGTGTTATTTTTAACTATTGAATTTTGAAAGCCATTTTTCTTTTTTCTTTTTATATTCGAGCCAAACCAAGCCGAGCCGAGTCGGCTCGGTTTAAAACCAAGCCGAGCTCGAGCTTTGATTTTCAGCTCGGTTTCAAATCCGAGCCGAGCTGGCTCGGTTTATAACCAAGCCGAGCGCGAGCTTGGCCTGGCTCGGCTCGGTTCGGCTCATGAACAACCCTACCATGTATACTGAAATGTGTTGTTTTAAGAAATTAGGGTGTGAGATACTAAATTAATAATTGAAGAATAGTGAAACTTATCAAATGGCAATAATAAATTTAAACAAATAGTAAAACATTGCTATTTTACAAATACTTTTGTCTTTTATCTTAACATATTGGGCTATATATAGTCAGTTAAACCCATATATTGAGGAAATATGTAAGTATTTATGTGTAAGAGTGTGTAGTGGCAATTTAATATAGCGCCCCATCCCTTAACATCATTGGCTGCAAAAAAGTGGCACAAAAACCAAACATAATATGGCGTTATAAGCATGGCGCCTGACACCCATTTTGTGACTTTTGGAAATTTGTAGCGCCCCATAGTGGTGTTTGGGGCGCTATGGGTGAATTAAGGCTTCAAATCGCGCCCGACTACACATGGTCTAAGAACAAGTTGCCTATGGGTCAAATTAGGTCTAAGAAAATTATAGAAGTAAAAGATTTTTAATGACTAAACAAGGTTTATAACAATATTGTAGTATTTTATCTAATTTAGACGTAATTATGATTTTAACAGAAACAAAGGTAACTTCATAGTGTTGATGCAAAGGCATATCTATAAAAAACTAACTAAATATGACCCATTAACCATGCATCAACAAGTCAATTATGTTGAAGCCTTCAAACTGACTGATTCATCAAACAACTTTGATGAACATCATTCTAACCTAAACAATTAACCCAAAGTAGTGTAGCCATCTAAGGCCATTCGGTGTGGTACCCGGCATAGGGTGGGTAAGGTGATGCCGCCCCGGCAAACACCGCCCCCCTAGGGCCGGCACGGCATGTACGGCATGACTATGACTTTGGTGCGGGGTCTTTTGATTGGTTTTTGTTTTTTTTTTTCTTTCTTTTTTTTAAAAGGGAGGGATGATGCTCCTACCACACCATTGGACCATCATCTCCATGATGCTCCTACCCCACGATGACGTGGCAGCTGAGGTGGAGGACCATCATGGATGATGGGTCTCCTCCACACCCAAAGGCCTAAGGAGGTAATTTTATAACAAGTCAACTTAGAACATAAACAAGTTTTAATGTTAAAACTAATCTTAAATTTTCTTTTTTTAATTGTGACTTTAAAAACTTGACCATCACAGCTTAAAACATTATTAACAGTTAACAAATACTATAATTATCAATTACCCAAATAAAATACAATCCACTATGACAAGATGGTTACTAAAGGTTTAAAGAAAATGAATTACTGAGACAAATGGTTTGTCAATGTGTGTTATGGTTGGTGATGACACATTATACAACTCACATTTTTTCATATTAAAACATTTCCTCCTTATACTTTCAATCACTTTACACTTTCAACCCTATCTTAAACTTCAGTTTCAAGAAATTAAAACAAGAAGCATATCCCTTGATGAAAACAATATGTGTGTCGGTGTATGGCTGCTTTATTGTTGTTTAAGCAGCAAATTACATCAATTATGCAATGAAATAATGAAATTTGTACACTTGAAATGACCTTTTACTAATGTTTTCTTTTTCTTAACTTGTTTAGAGCAAACCAAGTAATGTTGTTGGTTCATGGTTAGTGGTATCAGCCAAATGCCATGGCTTGTACCCTGTGGTACCACTGTTCATGACCACATCCTCTTCCATTGTATCTGGAATCATGTTGAGATCAAGAAAACCTCGAATTTCTCGAATCGGCTCATTCACTTTTTCAGTCATGTGTGATCTCTTGTGACCTCCTAAAGCCTGCCCTGATGAGAAAACTTTCAAGCAAATTTGGCATTCATATGCACCCAACATTACTTTCTTTTTCAAAGAACCAACACCAAGATTGAATTTTTTTATTTTATTATGATTATCAAATGGTTTTGCACTGAACCCATTGAGCATATGCTCATGATTGAACAAGGGTTTGTGTTCGATTATATTTTCGCCTTCGGTTTTTGAATCTTGAACTTCTTTTAACTTCTTATGACTTGCTTTATGCCCACCTAGTCCAAAACCTAACTCAATTTCATCATCTAATCCGTCGTTTTCGATCATAATTTTCTCCAATCCAGTCGAACCCACTTCAGATCTTCCAGGATCATGACCACTAATACGCGTTTTCACCGATTTCTTGATCTTGGAACCATTTTTAATCGGCTTTTGACCATCAGTTTTAGTCAACCTCAAAAAAGCAGAGGACTTGCAATGATCAGATGATTCAATACCATTACCCCATTCCCTCTCATCTCTAGAAAGCATCATCAAACACATAGCAATCTCAGATTCTTGATCTAGTTCGATATCCGAAAAAACACTCATCAAACCATGATTATTATTATTATTATTATTGTTATTAGTATTCATACAGATTGAAGATGAGGCTGCAGTGATGGTAGTAGTAGTTGTAACAGTAGTAGAACTAACCACATACCTTTTACTTCTTTTGTTTCTTGATCTTGATTTCTTAATTCGACTCGATTTAGTACCCGAATTTTCGTCATCCAAACGACTAATCCAAGACTCTTGATTCAACTTGTTTGAGACTTTTTTTGAGTGACATTTCATGTGTCCAAACAAGGCCTTCCATGATTTAAAACCTTTACCACATTCTTTACAAAGCTTATCAAGAACCACAAAACAATTGTTGTTGTTATCCACTTCACTTGTTTCTTTGACTTTTGGAGTCTTTTTTGGATCTTTCCTCAATTCATAACCCGAATCGTTAGAATTCGACCCGCCATTGTTCTCATGATGATGATTCTTCGGTTTTTGATCGGTTTCTTGGATCGAATTCGACATGTTTGATCAGATTAAAGTCAAACTAATTCAAGAACAAGATCAAGATCTAAGCTTGATGGAATAAGATGAAATAGGTGATGAAGAACAGAACAAGTAAAGCAAAGAAAAGCTACTCTCTCTCTAAAACTTTGAGTGATTTTCTCTCTCTCTAGAGATGTATAGAGACAGAGAGTATGTTTAGGAGATTAATAAGATGAAGAAACCCATGCATGTGTGCTCAACTGAAATCCAACGGTTGAGATTGCTCTAAATTGGTCATCTCTATAGCTATAGAAGCAAGATCTTTCGTCAACTTACCTAACCAACTGACTATCGGGTAGTTAGTTAGTTATTCCTGTGTACTTTCTCTCTTTTAATGATACATACATGATAGCATGATGTACATGTCCCTATAGCATATAGATATTTTGGGGTTAATTAAAAGGGATGCGCCCCCACCCTTGTGGTGAAGTGGCGTACATGTGAAGAGCGAATACGTGTGGCGTCGGTTCGATTCGAATGGATGTTGAGATTTTACTGATTATCCCATTATCGTGTGTTCGTACGAGTGAAAGTCGGGTTTTTGCGCGTCTGGAAAAGCCAGAAGGCTAGTATCCCGATGGTTGACAGTTGACACATGGTTACTTGTCCTTTAAAAAAAGTTAAAAGGATGCAAATAGAGTGGTGGTTTATTAACTAAGCGGTACAACTATACAAACAACTGTCATTAAATTTCGTTATTGATGTTGAGATAATTAATAAAAGTTTATTATGGGTCCCAAGCACACCTCAAGTTTGCCGTCAAGATAATAATCCAACCAATAAAGTCTTGACAAGTTGCAGTATTAACTTATTACAAAAGTGGCACAAGAGGAGCAAGATGGTAATTGCAGCAACGGGGCCCACCAAAGCAGCTCGTAAAGTAAAGAATCTAGATTTGTCTTAGTTTTCTGTTAGGGGTTTCGGTTATAAATTAGGTGGACCTTTTCATTTGAGAGAATTCTTATACTTGGGTCTATATATTGTTGTATCATGTTTATATGTTCTCATTTTACCACGTTACTCTTTTACCACCAACTAGATTGTTGCCGTAGGCCGCGCGTTGCAGCGGCGACGTCTTAGTTGTTTAAAGCTTGCGACACAATATGTGATGTGTTAACCATATGAAAACTCGTATTTCAACGTACAATGCATGCCCATTAGTTAACTAGAGGTAAATGTTGACCCAACTCCATTTTCTAAACAAAAATTAGCAACACTTTTGTACTCTATTAAAAAAAAAATCTTTGCGGTTGTTTGCATGATTTAGCCATTGAAACATTCAATTTATATCAAAAGACTTGTATCCTAACTAATAACTATCACCTTACAGAATTTAAACCATCTTTTGAATAGAAGGGTGGCATCTTCCTTTGTTACCTACAAAATTCTAGATGCGATCTAATTCTAACATATTGACATTAAAGCATTATATCTCATCATAAGTTGACATAACTACTGGGGTTGATGATTTTAATTTGTGATGAAGAAAGACAAGAACTTGATAAAAAAAAAAAAGAAAGGGACAAATGAAGACACATTCACAAAAAGAAGAGAAGTTTAAACACATAAAAATATCCACCTGTCCCCACATGATAGGTCAATCCACTATTCCACCACATTAAGAGGGTGTTTGGGATTGAGTTTCAAAACAAATTATTGATTTTTTGCTTTTGCTTTTAAAGGTGAAAAAATTGTTTTTGAGAAGTTAGAAATCCTGACTTTTAGCTTTTGGTTTTTGGAAAAAAATTACAAATCTACCACCCATACAACCAATATTCACAATAAGTTAAGCAAAAAACTTAAAAAAAACAATATATTGACTTTTTGACGCTTCCTATCCCAAACGTTAATCCAAACACTTTTTTTAAAACTCCTTTTCAAAAAGTCATAAGCCAATAAGACCAAAAGCAATTTTGCATTTCCAAACTCAATCCGGAACAACCTCTAACAAATCTAGTTCATCACAAGTTCACCCCTACCCCATCCAATCAAAAGAAGTGGGCCTCATCTGAAATCTCAACTATATATTTGACCCCAAACTAAATGGGAAATCCCAAATTGGAATCTGATAAACACCAAAAGAAAGCAAAAAAACAAGAAAAAAGAAAAAGTAAGATAAAGATTTCTTTTTATGTAACACCTTTTTTTTAAGAGGTCATTAAGTGATTTGTACCTTGTGCAATGAAGGTTTTACAAGAGCATGTATTGCCTTCTTGCTTCTTCATCCATTTGCAAGTTTGTACAGAGAAATAAATGACATTTTCAAGGTTACTAATCATATGAAAAGATTGATGTTAAACATCCAAGAAATCATTTTTTCTTTTTTAGTAATGGGTATAAAAGTAATTTAGCTCTTTTTTGTTTGTATGAATTTTCAGGCTTAGTGACTATGGAGTTACAGAAATAACATGGGAAAATGGTCAACCAGCCATGCATGAGTGTGGAAGGACCAATGAAACACTAGAATCCATTCTTCATCATGCTACAACATATTACAACACAAGTCAATATCAAGACATTGACCTTCAAGCAAGTAAAAGTCTGCCTAGAACTTACAACATAAGCTCCAATGTTGCATCTTCCAGTGAGAAACGGGTCGATACCGCAGCCTCCGCAGGCCCAAGTTACCTAAAGAAACGGCCCAGCTCATCTGCTATTGTCCATGATCAATGTGCAAGAAGTTTGGATTTGCAAGAAGATGATATTGGCAACAGCAAAGATATTGACACTACAATGATGACATGGCCTTCACCCGACTCGACAAACCAGAGCTTGAAGAGTAAAAAAACAGATGATGAAAGCTCTACAGAAGCTGGTGCCTAATGCTAATAAGGTCAGAGTATACAATGTTCTTTTGTAATGTTTGACTTTTGAAGTCAATCGTACCAAATCCGTTTTTGAAATCCTTCTTTGTCTCTTGAAAAACATAGCATTAAAGCCTTTATATATGTAGCAAATAACTCAAGGTAAACTGGATTGTCAAAAAAGGTTTATAATTTTTCATCACTTTTTGTCCAATTTAGAGTTATAATTTAGTCTTTTTGACCAAATAAGTCAACATGTACCATCATTTTTAGTAAGTTCAGTACGAAAACTGAGAAGTATTTAAATTTTGGAACTGTTATGTAGACGGATAAAGCTTCGATGTTGGATGAAGTGACAGATTACTTAAAGAAGTTACAAACGCAAGTGCAGTTAATGAAAAACATGTCAATTCCACCGCCACAACTGTTATATACCAGTACCCTTGCAATTGGAACAACAGCAACAGCAACACCACCTTCAGATGTCGATGCTAGCCCAAATGGGAATGGGATTAGGCTTTCATATGGGTATGCCCCTGCCACTTCAGCATCCTTTCATGGTCCCACAAACAATGGCTAGCCAGTCACACACAATGCGCAATCACCCACCCACAAACACCTCAGATCCTTTCAACGATCCACATAGTAGGGCTTTCATATGGGTATCATCCCATGTTTCGGGAACACCTTCCTTCCCCGTCAGGCATCTCATAAGATCGTCATTCCGCACTCCGTGAATGAATGCGGCCCTGGTAAGCTCTTCGCCACACCCCAATTGTAGGGCTTCTTTGCTATAGCGAATGATATAATCCTCCAGGCTCTCGTTATCTTTCCGGGAACACAACAAGATCTAAGCCTTGTCCTTCTTGTGCTTCCGAAGGTGGGAGAAGTGATTTTTGAATTTTTTAATCAAATCATCGAAGTCTACAAGACTTCCTACCAGTAAGCTTTCGTACCAAACCCGTGCCGCGCCCGTTAGGGTTTGAACAAACAGGTGGCACCAAGCTTGAACCGGCCATGGCTTAGAACTTCCTGCGCAGTCAAATGCGTGCAGGTGATCATCTGGATCGCGCAAGCCATCGTATTTTCCAATCGTGTTCGGCAGCTTGCATTCGACTGGCATGGGTGCCAGCGCGATTCTTGCACAAAATTTGGATCTTTCCGCAAACGACTTTGGACGGTATGGCTTGTTGAGGTCGTCGTCTAGGTTAGTTTGATTGCTTGCTACAGACTTCGTACGCGGCTTCCAAGTGGGATCAGAATTGATCTCATTTTCAGACTCATAGCCATCGGGCTCCCCATTCAGGTTGACGTGGTCCTGAACGTGAGTACTCTTACCACGTTCTCCACCACGTACCGCCTGACGGGGTTTGGCTGTAGGGCGAACAACAGGCTGTTCGTCTTCTTGAGAGTCGTCTTCAGTATCAAAAGTCAGAGTTTTTCTTGATTCCAATCGAGCCTTTGCTATCAGTTTCTTCTGGTATTCTGCTATTGTCCTGGCACTTTCTTGAGCCAGCCATTCTTCCGGATCATCTACAGGCTCTTCAACTGTTTTCTTTTGTGATGCTAATGCCGGCTTTCTTGATGCAAACAGTTGAAAATTTGTGGCAGCCTGCTTTTGATTCACATTCTTTGTCACCGTCGTTGGTGCTCCAGTATCTTGATTCGCTTGAACTCCATCATCAACATTGATGGGGTCAGCACGTTGTTCGGCTCCAGAATCCATTGGCACTAGTTTGAAAGATTAGTAAACCGTAAGGGATGGCGCCAATGAAGAAACAAGTAGTCTAACCTCCTTGTAGGGATGATAGACCAGATGTTACTACAGGATTGATCCTTCACTAGCACTTCCTGGATTGGAGTAACCTGCAAGTAAAGATTGAGTGGGTAGGGAGACGACTACACGAGGTAGCAATTTATAACAAAAACGTGGGTGAATGGGGATACTATCAAGTGTGATAGCTCTTAGGGTTAGCCAAAAGTGTCCTCTCTATTAGGGATATGATCCCTTATATAGAGGTGGACGTATGCCACCATTACCCAAAACCCTAATCGTAATGGGCCAAGCCCGATTAGGGTTGTCTCCACTACCCAGGGATTATATTAGTAAAGTAGTTATGATATAACTATAAATAAGGAAACATGGAACGATTACCGCTTTTACCGCTTACGCGCGCGTGCATCGCTCCTTGATTGTAGGAGAGCCGTTATTGTTTTGCTTGTTGAAGAAGCTTCCTCTCTGCGCGGAGAGTTATTCCGCAGTGTTTTATCCCGGGTTTGGGTATGCTCTGCGCGGTGATGAGCACCCAATCCCATCAGTATGTTTCTAGGACAGGTATGTTAAGACTCGAAAAGGGGCTACTTCAAGTTTGACCTTTTGTAGTCAAACTTCTAGTTTTCAGTTTTAAATTAGTAATCAAAGGCTTCTTTTTGTGCAGCATATGAACACGGATATGCCCAACAATATGGATGGGTTCTTTCGGCAACAGGTCAACCAGTGAAAAACTGAAAATCAACAGGCTTGAGCTCATCTCATCCAGACAATGTCCAGAAGGACTAATGATACCCAAGCATCTTCTTATTATTAGTGTTGTTTACAACTGCTTATTCATTATGTGTTGATCGTTTAGAAGTTTTTGTTTATGCATCGATTGTGCTGATTTGTTATGTATTATCAAAGTACAATAGAACCAAAAGGCAGGTTATACTCAAGGCAGATTGTGTTTCCTCCTATTAAAAAGTTATGGATCATTAGTGTACATTGTACAACCTTCAAAGAAAGACTGCTGATAAATAATGCAGATTAAACAGTATCAATAACAAGTAAACTAAAGACCTTACAAAACATGCAATCTATCATGGTTCAGGCCAAATGTATTGGCTAAGTTTGACAAAAAGTGAGGGTCAGACCATGGGTTGCGGTAATCCTAGACCGCAGGTCTTCATGGTCCCATAAAATTGGGTCATGAAAGAGGTTATCAGAAACAGGTCTTCATGATCTGGGTTTTTAGAAACAGGACTATAATCTGACTACCTAATTTGGTATCAAAACTAAGAGATTTATTATGGGGATTATGTAGGTAGAGCAACGGATTGATTATAGATTTTTCGATCCAGGTCGGGTCACACAATGAAAATATAATACCAAATTAATTAGAGAATGCATAATTATAAATGTCATTAGAAAATGCATAATAACAATAGAACGTCATTACAATTGATCTCCACGGGTTCACATATCTAGAAAACGACATATTACATCTTCAAGACGAACATTCCTAAGCAACTCATTTTCGATGTAACAAATACAACTATCGTTCGAATATTCATCACCAATCCGATTACGCAAATCAGACTTCACATACTTCATTGCAGGAAAATATCTCTCAACACTTGCTGTTGCGACAGGTAAAACTAATGATAACTTCAATAAACGATACACCAACGTAAATGAAATATGTTTCTTTGTTTCCACCATCAATCTTACCAGAGTAGATAAACCATTCAGGTTGGCAAATCTTGTATCCGCTTTCAAGTTATCAATGTAGTTGGGGAGTTCAAGCTTAAGTCTTCTTTTATCATCTTCATTAAAATCATATGGATACATATCGGCTAACCTTATTATCTTTGGTATGTTAAACTCAATAAAATTATCACGTGGACTCAAACTATTTATATTCATAAGTAATTCACATGTTACCTTGTTAAAACGGTTCTCAAACTCTTCGATTTGCATATCTAGCACAGTGTTGAAGCAATCAAACTCATAATGGTCGTAATATGTGATGTTTGTCTTTTGTCTTGGCTTTCTTGGGTCAATGTAATTAGCGTTCATGTTGATCATTTCAGCGTCATGTTTATCGCAAAAAGAGTTGACTTCCTCCAAAAGTGAATCAAAACCCTCTAATCTAAAATTTTGGAGTTGTAACTTTGTCGAATTAACCAATGAGATTGCATTCAACAAATCTTGATCTTTCCTTTGAAGACATTGCGACAATATATCTGTAATCTCCAAAATATGCATCATCAAATGTAAGTAAAACACAGATTCAAATGTTTTCAAATCTATATGAATTTCATATGCTTGCATTCGGATTTCAGGCATATCACCTGCTTTTTCAATATATTCAAGCACTTCAACAACGGACGAATATGAACTAACCAAATGAGCAAGTGTTTTATAATGAGAATTCCAACGTGTATCTCCGACTCTTTCAAGAGATATTTTTTTAACTAAATCACTTCCGGTGTCAATTTCTAAATGACCAATTGCCTCTTCCAATTTCTCTCTTTGACTTTCTCGAAACATGTCCTCTTGTGTGCAAGATGCACAAACAACATTCGTCAAAGTGCTTATCGTCTCAAAAAATTTCCAAACACGCACATGTTTCCGTGCAACCGCCACAACAACTAGTTGAAATTCATAGGCAAAACAATGTACATTATATGCTGAATGATTTTCTTGCAAAATTAAAGCTTTCAAACCGTTAAACTCATCAACCATGTTAGTTACGCCATCATAACTTTGACCTCTAACCTTAGTCCAATCCAATTCATATCGGGCAAATAAATCATCAATAGCATATCTGAAAGATAACGCAGACGTTTCCTTCCCATGAACAATACCAATAAATCGCTCTTTAACAACTCCAAATTTATCAACATATCTTATAACCACATCCATTTGTTCACTTTCATATCTATCATTCGATCCATCAACGAACAACGAAAACACATCATCACCAAGATCTTCAAAAACTTGTTTTAGTACTTCTTGTCCAAAACACTTAATAATCTCTTTCTGAAAGTTTTGAGATATCATTTGATAATTCCACGGTACATCCGCTAAAATATCCTTACAGATAGTTTCATACAGTTGTTCCAAAAACTGCAATAACTCCAAAAAATCTTCTATATTTAAAGAACCTTCTGATTCATCAGAATCACGAGAAGATAATCCTTCGCTTAACAACGCTTCAGAAAGAGCAAGCGAATACCCCAACCGAATTCGATATTCAGAGTCATGCTTATCAGTTTGTTTTTCTAAGTCAACATGTATCAGTTGATCTTGTCTAAGCATATCTTCACATTGTTTGACTAAATTGTTGTGCAAAGTATTAACATCACTAGCATGAAACATAAACCTTTCTGTTTTATTCCTGCTACTAAAACCTTCCACAACATTTGAAGATGAAGATTCAATGTCTGGTAACTCACTTTTGAAATATCTTTCCATATTCCCTAAAATTGAAAAATAAAATAAAATAAAATAAAATAAAATGCAACTCAACTAACAATCTAAATATTCAAATCAAATAGCACTTAGATAATAAAATATCATTTAGACTCTAACAACTAACAAGTAAAATATCATTTGCGTAATAAAATATTATCTAATTAACTGTTACAAACAAAAAATAGCAATGAAAATAAGTAACCTTTGTTAGAGTGACAACTTGAGACTTGAGTGGCCGGTGGTTTGCAAACAGCAGCAAGGTTGGGGGGCGATTTAAGGTTTGTTGAGCGTATGGATTTTTTTTGTTTGGGCCTTTGTGTTGGAATGAAGTATTCAGGTAGGCTTCTTTTAATATGGGTTTATTATTTTTTAGAGTTAAGAGCCAAAACGTAGGTTTGGTCATTTTTGACACATCCATTCAAAATAGCTTTTTTTTCGCAACTGAGCCTGAAGGGACCCTTCAGGTTTATGTTTTATTGTCAAAATCATCCCTTTCGCTAACCCAGTTTAGTTTTTACGTTAACCAGGAGGGTAATTTTGACATTTTGCCTAACTACTACTTCTTCTTTTTTAACTAGATTTACCCCCTACATTTGTGTCTATTTATAAGGAGTTAAAAGATTTTTTAATATGTTGTTGATTTAATTAAAACTAGCTCGTTTCTCATACGCATGTTGCGGCGGGCATCTAATGTGGACAAAACGCGTGATGACAACGAAAGTTAGGGCCTGCGTGGTAACTTCATTAAAGTCGAGAGGTAACAAAGTAAATTAGTAATGGGTAATTATTAGCGCTCTACATCGGGTTGAAAGCATAGATAAAAAGGAATTTTTGTTGTTAAATTTAAAAAGGTGAAAGACTTAGGGTAGGTTTAAAAAATAAAATATATTTTAGTTAAAGTTCAGGGATTATGTGGTAACCTTATTAAAGTTCAGGGGATAGAAAAGTTGAGTGACCTGGTTTAAACAACCGTTAAACTTGCTTAGACTACACGGAGTGGGGGGAGGGGGTTAAGCGCCACGTGGCACTTGTGGGACCCAAGAAGGTCGGTCACCCCTTAGCATTTATCAAGCAAAGCTTTGTCATCCAGACAACAAAGCTTGTCAGTCTATGAAAAAGAGTTAATGGCTATCATAATGGCAGTCAAACACTGGCACCATTACTTGATAACCAAACACTTTATCATTAAGACTGATCACCAAAGTTGAAAACATTTGTTGGAACAAAAGATAGTCACACCTCTGCAACAAAAATGGCTATCTAAACTGCTTGGGTATGACTATGAAATTTGTTATAAGAAAGGATCAGAAAACTTGGTAGCAGATGCACTTTCCAGGGTGCAGGGGATGGCTATTTTTGAAATGAGTCTCAGTGCTATTGATCCTGTTCTATGGAAAAAGATTCAAGATGCCTGGCAACAAGATCCTCAAACCAAAGAGTTAATTGAGCAGCTGCAAGAAGGTCATATTGTTCCAAACAAGACTTGGGATGGCCATACGTTAAGAAGAAAGAATAAGATTCTGATTCCTGCTGATCAAAGTTTGAGAAATGACCTTATTACCCTTTACCACTCTTCCCCTATTGGTGGCTATTCTGGGGTAATTCCTATTGTTAAAAAGATTAAAGAGTTGTTTTATTGGAAAAGGTGTTCTAAAGAGGTACAACAATTTGTTAAAGAATGTCCTGCTTGTCAAAGATCTAAGTATGAGACTGTGGCTTACCCAGGCCTCTTACAACCCCTACATGTCCCAAAAACCATTTTCAGTGATATTTCTATGGATTTCATTTCTGGCCTCCCAATGGTACAAGGTAAAGATACAATCTTGGTAATCATTGATAGACTCACCAAGTATGGGCACTTCTTATTGTTAAGCCATCCCTATACAGCTGCTACTGTGGTTAATGTGTTCCTAGACCACGTGTTTAAGATCCATGGTTGTCCTGAAACAATTGTTTCAGACAGGGACCCTATATTTTTAAGTGCTTTCTGGCAAGAGTTTATGAAATTGCTAGGTGTGAACCTGGCAATGTCCGCAGCCTATCATCCTCAGTCTGATGGACAGACTGAAGTGCTTAATAGGTGTTTGGAAGGTTATTTGAGGAGTATGTGCATGGATGCTCCTTTAACCTGGGTTAAGTGGATTCCTTTGGCTCAATGGTGGTACAATACCACCTGGCATTCAGCCATCAAAATGTCTCCTCATGAAGCTTTATTTGGAATCAAGCCAAACATCCGCATTCCTTATATCCCAGGTGATACCCCTATAGTTGTTGTTGAAGAATTACATAAGGACAGAGAAGGTATGATTCAGAAGTTGAAAATGAATTTGGAATGTGCCAGAAACAGAATGAAACAGTTGTCTGACAAGCACAGAACTGATAGAGAATTCAATGAAGGAGATTGGGTCTATGTTAAACTTCACCCTTTTGCTCAACAATCCTTAAAATCACACCACAACATGAAGTTATCTCCCAAATACTTTGGTCCATTCTTGGTTCTTAAGAAGATTGGAAAAGTGGCTTATAAGTTGGATTTACCACCAATTGCTCAAATTCATAATACTTTTCATGTGTCTCTCCTAAAGAAAGCTCAAGGTTCACTAATTCCTACTGGAGATTTGCCTCAAGGTCCTATATTTGTTTTGCAGCCTAGAGCAGTTATTGATAGGCAGCTGGTGAAGAGAGGCAACAAAGCTGCTATGAAGGTGTTGATTCATTGGGATGGACTGCCATTAGCTGATGCTTCTTGGGAATTTTTGGAAGATGTTCAGCTGAGATTTCTTGACTTTCCTTTTTGAGGACAAAAATCTTAATAAGGGGAGGGTATTGTTACATACTAAATAGTCTAGGGACTGATTGTAATAAGAATAGTATTAGAGGGACTTGAATTGTAAAATGTATCTTGATTGACAGTTAAGTCGTTAACGACTGTTATAAATGAAACAAACCCCAAGCTAACGAACTCAGGCTTGAATTGGGTTTTCCCTCTCTTTCTCTCTGTGTTTTCTCAACTCAGGTTATCAGCCCTCCCTTCCCGCCCAGCCTCCCACGCCCCCATGGGGCAGTATTCCCGCCGGTGAAAGCTTCCTGCCCCACTCCGTGTTGTCTTACTATTTTACAATGTTATCCCTAATTAAAAGGACAAAATAACTTTAAAAAAATTAAAGTGTATTGAGGTAAACATAAAATTTAAGAATAGGCCTTATAAGGCTCGACCCTGCATCAAGGAAAATCAATGGGCATGAGCATCCAGACCATGTCTAGAAGAAGTGACGATACCCAAAAGCATATTGTTCTTATTATTAGTGTTTATTACAACTGCTTATTGACTATGTGTTGATCATTCGAAATTCTTTTTATGTATCTATGCTTAGTATCGACTGTGTTGAGTTGTTATGTTTTACCAAAGTACAATAAAACAAAAGGTGGGTTATACTCAAGGCAGATTTTGTTTCCTAATGAAAGAAATGATTATATGTGTATGTCCTTATACGAAGAAGTGATTTGGCTAAAGATTAAAAGGAATGTTGCAATGTGGACATTGAAGGTGGTGAAGTTTTTTCAACATCTTATATGCACATTGACAAGTATCTTTTGATCATGTGTAACTATGCAAAATCGTCTCCAACGAGACTAACAATCAAGCCTGCAACGAGACTATTGAGTCCACCACCAGATCCTCATGTCAGAATGGTCTGAAAATGAGAACTCCATAACATTTCATCAAGTTTTGGAGGCACTAACTCTATTTCCTTTGAAACATTGCAATTCCTTCTTTAACTTTCTTTGAACCAAACGACCGACTTCTGCTTGTATACGCTATCTCAGGTTCGCCAGAAACAATTGTTTCAAAAGCACCCACCAAAGCTTTAACTTTGCTCTTTCTAGTTTGAATGAGTCTACTAGCAGTCTCTTCTATGACATTGTTGACCAACACTGCATCCTTCTTTTCTTCCATTTCTTGGTGTTTAAGGTCAATGTTGATTGTTTGACTTTCAGAAATGTATACCACACCATCGGATGACAATCTTTTTAAAGTAATCTTCTCCCCTTCTTCGCTTTCGTTTTCTAACTCTTTACCTTTCTTGAATTGCAGTTCCACAAGGTTGTTGTTTTCGGATTCAGGACTAAGAATGGTTCCTCTTCTGAATCTTACATCATCTATATCACTAGTTTCCACAACCAACTTTTTGTCACTTGTCATCTTATGTGTGTCCTTGACTTCTAAATCAACATTGTCATTGTGTTGACCGTCGTTTGCAAGTGCATCGTCTTCCAATGAGTGTGGTGAAGATTCCACCACCTCATTTTGATCATCTTTCTTGGTTTTCAACTCGGAGCTCAAAGGAGAACAATCAGGGGACTTTTGACTTTGAATCTTAGTAATTTCATCGTCGTTGTTGGGTTCATTGGCATGTAAAGTCTCTTCATGTACAAGTTCTTCGATGAGCTTAATAGGTTTTGACGTTCTTGACCCCTTAATATCCGGTTTAGGGAAACTTTTATAAGTTCTCAAAGGTGATACCTTTGCATTATTTTTTGAGGTAGAAATAGTTGCTTTTATGGAATTAGATTTTTTGTTCAGTAAAGGGAGTTTTGAATCTTTTCTTGATTCATTCTTGTTGATTGAAGATCCTCGACCTGTTGACCCGTTAGAGACGGATGCAACATCTCTATTTGGAGGAATTATGATTTCGCTTAGTCGTCTTTTGGGCCATCTTGAAGCAGGGAGTGACATATCTTTACTAGGTACACATAAGTCACTAAGTCTTCTTCTAGGACTTCTTGAAGATGGCCCATTATATGTTTTCGTTTGTGAATTGACTGAATTCGTAGACTTCAACTTATCATCTCTTTTCTTTGGTTCATTCGTGGCGTCTTTCTTCAAAGTGTGATCCTTGACAACATTGTTGTTCTTGAAACCGCGTGTTGTAGACTTGGGAATGACTGGAGGTGGTTTGTTGATTCTGGGAACCGAATTATTTCCATGGTTGGGAGATGGGTGTTTTGGCTTTGTTTCCATGGTTGGTTTAATTTCACACTTGCAATTATCATGGCATGAACCTGTTGGACCTGTGAGATACCGGCTTGGGACCTTTGGTCCGGTGGGCTCCATTTTGAAGGTCTTGGGTGAGCCTTTTCGCGCACGGTTCATGTGAAGTATGGTTTATTGATCTTAATGTGAAGCAACATTCCTACAAGACATTTCAAATGCAAATTGCAATGTGAAAAAAAAAGAACCTTAAAACTTGAATGTAATTTTCAATATCAAATTACATCATACAAATTTATAGAATGAACAGCATTATCAATCACACAAATGGTGAAAGTGACCGTTAAACATATGATTGATGAAATGAATACCTTTTGTATTTGAATCTTAGGAAACTTTCTGACCCCTTTTTGTTTGCATTAGATGACTTTAGCAATAATGGATTTGGTGCCTGTTCTTGGGAGAAATTAAGAATTTTAGGCGAATTTTGGTAGTTGGAAAAAACATAGGAAAATAATTGATTTAGTTTCTAAAACACTAGATAATTTTCTATGTTTAGAAATGGTTTGATGGCTTTAAAAAAAACATAAATTTTGCCGTTGATTTTTTTTATTTCCTATCTTATTACTCATATTAACGGCAAACTAACATAGTTTTATATATTTCTTTTTCTACACCTTAGATTTGAACCTTTCACCTTTAAAATTGAAGGGATATACCTTATCATCACACCATGTCCCTCGAGAACACATTTTTACTCTCGGTGGTTTGTGGCTAGCATTTAACTTAGGATTACAAGTCAATGGGTCTTCTAAGTTCTAAGAGTACATTGCATGTAGAATTATACTTTTGAGTATCTAAATTTTAAGATAACCATATCAACTATCTAGTTAAAAAAAAATATTGAAAAAAAAAAAAAAATAGAAACTACCAACCCTCCTGCCTTTCCCCCACCTTTGGTCACCACCCAGTCACCCTTTACGGAAATTTCAAACTCCCCTCTCAAGATTGAAATTCTACCGGTGAAATACCCATCAAATAATTCGTCTCATTCAAAGAGACATGTGATTCTGCCAAACAACCTTTGTCTTTATATAATATGACAAGTAACCATCGAAATAATACGACGGAGAAGGAGGAAGAGTTGTGTACAATTTTTTTTTATGTATTTATTTATGGGGTATTGGATTTACTAATCGGCAATTCGGCATCACTCACTAGTTGAATAAACTAACGTATCTTAAGCATGCATTTCAGGAGCTAAAGTGATCACTGGAATGGGAACCTTGCAAGTTCGTGTGTTATCATGGGGAAATGAATCAATGTTTTGTTTATAAATAATATTGTCAAGAATCCAACTATGTTTTACTATTATGAAAGTTGAACTACGAAACCTTTTGTGTAATCGGTTTGAATGAATAATGGTTAAATGAAGTTTTATGTTATGAACTGAACTTGCATGCTTGTGCTTCTAATAATGTATCAATCGGTAATGGCACGGATTAGAAAACCGGGTCGTTACTTTTTAACAGTCATGTGACTGTTTTTTGTTAAACATATTTCTTTTACAATTGGAATAAAATAACAAAACTATATTACACGTAAATACAACTTAAATGAAAAATAAAATTTTCAGGATACGATAATGATTTAGGGTTATGTTGTCTTCAAATTAGGGCTTTAGAATAGTTAAGGGCAATGTTTTAAAAACCGGTTCATACCGGAAGATTCAACCGCTTAAACCGTCTAGTACAACCGGTAAACCGTCTGGTAAACCTACTTAAAACCATCCGGTGCTACCGGTTAACCATTTGTTACCCTAACCCGATATTATACAAAAGTTTTTAAAGCATTGGTTATTGGTAAAACTCAAAATATCTTCGGTGTCCAAAACTCAAAGTAGTTCTTCTTCTGTTGGTTCAAAGGAAAGATGGGATAATTGATCATTTCCAGCTTGAAATTGAAGCTTAAAACTTCGGAGAAATCAATGAGGCTTACAAGAAAATGAAGATTTTGCAGGATTAGAAGCAATGGACTTCGTTTTTTTTAAGGTAACACTCGTTTATAAAAGATTGACTTATTTTGTTATGAATTTCAGATGCTAAAACATCATTTGGAATGCTCAGTTAATAATGTTATTATTGCGTCCCTTTGTTTAATTATCTAGGTTTCAGTTGATTCTATGAAATTTTATGCATAAAGATGCTCTTAATTGGTTAAAACTCTTGTTAGAACTATTAAATTTGCAAAATGTTATTAAATTACAATTGGGTGTATCAATGTGTTTTGAAGACGTTAAGATGGGTGTTAACAAATCCACCTTACATCCATTCTTTGATCTTTAATCATGAGTTTTTGTTTGGTATTAATGTGTTTTGAAGACGATTTGGTCTCGTAACGGTGGCGGGCCCAAAAATAATTTTCTAGGGGGGCGATTGGGATTTTTGCCTACTAATTACACGAAAATTCTATTTTGAAGGGGTATGTAGGTCCGCCACTGGTCTCAACGGCTCATTCATATGGTAGTGACTAGTGAATCAGTGATCACCATTTGTCTCGTTGGTATAGCAGTGATCGTCAACCGTCTCACTGATTGTATGTGAGTTATCACAAATGAATGAGTGTACAATAACTTTTGAAGTCAATGTTACCTCATTTTTCTGTTGCTACCTTTGATCTTGATGATTAAATATGGTAAAGTGTGAGAGAAATAAGAAAGTAGAAATCAAAGACCCATAGCGAGACAAGGTTGATGGTTTATTCATGGTCGACGCGCTTTCAAAAATAGGTGTTGCTCTTTGTACAAAACTACGTTAAAGGCTTATTTTCACGCCTCTCTTTACTTATACAAATTGGTTGAGATTTAAATTTATTTCTGAAAGGCTTTCTTTACTGAGAGTGTATACCCAGTTTGCAGTCTTGCAGAATGATTATTGATACCAATTAGTCTTGCTTGACAAAAATGTTGTAAAATGTAAGACAATTTTTATATATAAGTTGTCCCGTTCGTAAAAGTTCAATTAATTTTGATATAAGTTTATATCACATTGCAGGTAGATGTTTACACAAGATGGACAGAATTGTTTTTGTCGACGGCTCATGCATGCGTTATGGCTCACAGCAGATAATCATATATCACACAGGTAAAAGTAAAACATAAGACAAACAATAATTATTTCAGCCTTACACTAGCTTCATGTAAATAGTTTATATGCATAAAAGCTCTATATTTACATTGCCACGTCTAAGATCCCTTTGATCTAGCTGAAATTTGAAGCAATGAATCCAGCACTTCCTTCATATTCGGTCGGGACTGAGGTGTATCGTTCGTGCACCTCACTCCTAACCGCAACAACTCACGCATCTCTGTCGCTCCCTCGGCTAGTCCAGACACCACGAGCGACACGGGGATGATGGAGCGTCGCCTCGTTACCCTTCTAGACCACTCAACCAAATACTCTTTTCCTCCGTCTACCGCCCTCCTACCCGTGGCAAGCTCCATCACCAACACACCATAGCTATACACGTCACCTTTTGTGGTGGCTTTACATGTTTGGCCGTACTCTGGCGCCACATACCCAATCGTCCCAGCCACCATCGTGCTGACATGGCTCCCACCATCGCCGAAAACACGTGCCAACCCGAAATCCGTGACACGGGCCGTCCCCTTTTTGTCTAGTAACACATTGCTAGCTTTAACGTCACGGTGCACAATTGGAGGGTGACACTCGTGGTGTAAGAACACCAACGCCTGAGCTACATCAATGGCGACATTAATTCTTCTTCTCCATGGGAACCGGATACGGTCATGAATTAGATCTTCTAAAGTGCCACCCTCCATGTACTCATAAACCAAAAGCTTTTCTGACCCATCTAAGCACCAACCATAAAGGGTTACCAGGTTCGGATGGGGCCATCCGAACCCGTTTCCGGTTAGTACTTCCATTTCAGCTTTAAACTCTTTTTCCCCATCTATGCCCTCTCTTAGCTTCTTTTTCACCGCAATTACTCTCCCATCCGGCAATACCCCTCTGTAAACCGTCCCATAACCACCCCGCCCTATTATTCTGTCGTTTGAAAAGTTCCCAGTAGCAGTCAAAATATCAGCATGCGTGAAGGCGGTTTTGTCCAAACGGATGACCTTCACCGTGTCTGATAACCATGGTGAAGAGTCTCCGTAGCTTCGCGACTTAATCTCTGGCAGCAGAAAGTTTGGTTGATTCTCTGTGGCCTTGGTAGCTAGGCAGACAATGAGCGTCATTATTCCGCACACCATGAATGCAAATGATATAAAGATGAAAACAAAAAGCGCGCCCCATTTTGGTTGCGTTGTTCTGCGGCTACTGGTTGTAGATGAACTATTTGTTGAGTTCTTTATGAAAGAAGGCAGACGTAACAATGGGTCACCGAGGAATGACCATATCTCAAAAGTGGCTAGTTGTCCGGTATCAGGAATGTATCCGGAGATATACGGATTGTAGGAGACATTGAAGCTGCTCAAATCTGTCAAATTGTTCAAGTTGGTCGGAAACGTACCAGAGAAGTTGTTGTATGATAAATCAAGATTCCGCAAACACTTGAGATTCCCGAGCTGCATCGGAACACGACCAGAGAATTTGTTCTGAGAAACATTTAGCACAACAAGCGCCATCTGTCCGATATTATCAGGAAGTGTACCCGAAAGTTCGTTTCCACCCAAGTGCAACATGCTGTAGTCATCCATATTCCCAATACCCGGTGGTATCTGCCCCGATAATCGATTCTCACTGAGTTGAATATATCCTGATATCTTCTGTACTCGGACGTTGGATTCCGGGAGGCAAATTGAGAAAATCCCATATCCTTTAAGTAATATATCCCATAAGCTTCTACATTTCTTCATGTTGAGAAGTGTATAAACGAAAGTAAACGGTTGATAATCAGCCGGTATCCATCTTCTCAGGGTTGAGCACTCTCCAGAATCTGCAATTAGATCATCTTCTCTGTTTAATACGAAAGACGGTGTTGCATTCTTTCCTATGTTCGCCAACTCTGGCGGAATTGGACCAGAAAGTTGATTGTTTTGAAAATTCAACCACAGCAAACTGCTGCAGTTCCCTAATTCCGGTGGTATTTCACCGGTTAATGAATTGTTCCCGAGCATTAACCATAAGAGATTCGTCAGTTGTCCTAAACTTGGAGGGATGGATCCGGTTAGTTGATTGTTAGAGACATCAAGAGCTTGGAGTCCTTGCATATTACCGTATTCCGAAGGTATGCTGCCGTAGAATTGATTGCATGCAAGAAACAAGAACTTCAAACTAGCCATTTGAGAGATTTCGACCGGCAATAAACCCGAAAGATTGTTGTAACTCAAGTCTAGAGTTGAAACATTCTGCAACCGGAGTATCCCCGATGACATTAACCCGCCAGTGTATTCATTCGAATGCAGAAGTAGAGTTCTGACTTGTGTGAGCCGTCCGAAAATCTCTGGTATATCGCCCCCCATATGGTTCCTGCTTAGATCCAAAAACTTCAAGTTTTTCAAATCAAGTAACGATTCGGGAAGTTCGTTGGTAAGTGAGTTGTTGCCTAAAAACAGCTTTTGAAGATTCGGAAGCGATCCAAGCTCTCCGGGTATTTTGCCCGAAAAAAAGTTTCCCCACAGGTTCAAGGTGGTTAAGCTCTTGCAATTCGAAATCTCCTTCGGGATACCTCCTATCAGTGCGTTTTCCGACAGGTCTAATGACTCTAAGCTGCAGTTTTCCGGGAAAATCCACCCTGGGAGCGTATTGTTTAGCCGGTTTTCGCACACAGTGAACTCCTTGAACACATGGAATCCAAACCACAGGTTTCCAGTCAAGAAATTCGTGCTCAAGTCCATGTACTCCAGCTTCATACACCCGTCAATCGATCGTCCAATCTCTCCAGTAAAGTTATTCGCCGAGAGATTAGCCACCACCAGACTATTACATATCATTGGAAAACCAACAGAAATCTCACCAGAGAGCCTGTTAACAGATAAGTCAAGAACTTCCAGACTGTCGAGTCCGGTCAACTTAAGCTCACCATCAATCATATTATGTGATAGATTCAACACTTTAAGCTTTTGACAGTTACCCAAGTCCGCCGAAAGGCTACCTGAGATACTGTTTGATGATAAATCAAGATAGGCAAGCTCTGTCAAGGCCGAAAAGTTTCCAAATATGTTTCCAGCAATATTGTTGTTGGCAAGGCTCACCCCGACAACTCGGTTACCAGAGCAGGATATTCCCTGCCAGTTGCACGGCGACTGCGCTTGTCGGTCCCAATGGTTATAGTCTCCTTGGTTCACTTTATTCCCATGTTCCAAAAATGATCTAAAACTGAGCAGCACCTCCTTGTCTGTATCAAGCAAGTCTCCAACAGCTCCTCTTCCTGAAATCATAACCCATTACATTACAAAAGTTCAATAAACTGTACTTAAAACAAAGCGATTCGCGTAAAACATATTGATCAATCATAAACTCGAATATTTAAGAGGTTAAGTACCTGCGACTAACACGAAAAACACGACGAATACGAGGTTTTGTGCAGGCATGGCTCTGTTGTTACATAAATGAGCTCAATTCAATGAAATTTCAAAGTTGAAAAATGGAAGTTTTGGTTAAAAATGTGGAATGATTCAATGGGAATATAGAGAGGGCCTGCAGACAGGTGAAGAAGAAATTTTAAGCACATAAGAGTATACTATTTTGGTTGATTAATAAATGATTATTAAGTTAAATATATTAATGGTTTTGTCGGCTTTTTTGGGTGTTTTTTTCCTTGTTGACCTTATTTTTGTTATTACATGTGTAAAATGTTAATTTAGTGAAATATAATAATATATGTTTTGTGAGGCAAATTGGAAATATTAATCTATGTGTATTGCAAGTGATGTTTATGACTTGAGGGGTTGGTAGTTTAGTACGCACGTGCAGATGCACGCGTGCGGGTTAATTGTTTTGTTTGTTGTTTGGTTTAATATTTTGGACATACCTTTGAATCTTCTGCCATTTGCCACCTTTTCCAAGCTTTAACTTTTCAACAAGGTATTATGCTTTTCTGTTTGAATTAATTGAGTCAATGATTTACATGTTTTTACAATCAAATCTGAGTAATTAAAAGTTTCTGAAATTGAAAAATATTATGACTCAAAATAAAATATTAAAATATTAAATATTATGACTTGTCTCTGATTAGTTTGTTTAATTAGGAGCAGGTCTCGATAGACTTCCTACAAAAGTGGCGTTGGCTAGAAGAAACATAAATGTAGGCTCGGTGTTAGGCCCCATGTGTGGTGAAACGCACGAATCGGGTTACCATTTGTTCATTTCGTTTGCTTTTGCGGAATCGGTTTGGCAATTCATTTCACAGCGGTGCAAGGTGGGTGTAATATACGCCTTTGACATCAAGGACTTACTTTCCTTATACTCGTTCACGGCTGGATCAAAGAAGGAAAAAAGGTGTTCTATTTGTTTGACAACTATGTGGTGCACATGGAACTGCAGGAATGATTTAGTATTCAACCAAGCACAACCGTCTATTCAAAAGATTACAGGTGACATTAAAACATTGAGCTTTCTTTGGGTTAAGGCGCGTGCGAAATTGAGTGGTTTGGATTGGAAGAAATTGCGTGGTTCAACTTATCTAGTTTTGTTTAGTTGGCTTATTTGTATGCTTATGAATGTATATAGGTGGTGGTTCAGTTTTTTGTACGATGGCTGATTTGTTAGTTCCCCGCTAACCTGGGTGTTTAATAAAATTTTGTTGGCCGTTCAAAAAAAATTAGGAGTTTGCAAGCTTTTGAATCAGCTCAGTCTATACCAAAAAAATATTTCAGGAAGAGAACCCCCCCCCCCCCCCCCCCCCCCCCCCCCTCACAACCAACACACAACAATCCACCCACACGGCCATACCTCCCTCTTTCCATATACAACTTGGTGGTGATGCATGCAGGGAGGACGGGAGTGTGGACTGTGGAGTGATGGTGTAATGTATAATGGAAGTCTGTGAGAAACTGTTTTTTTGGAAGAAAGAGGGCGGTGAACCCTTTTTTTTCTTTTCTGTTGTTTTAATAGAAAAGAAAACACAAATGTGCCCTTTGCTTTGAATACGGACCTTTTAGATAATATGCAACTGTGATTCACAATTCTATGAATTTTCTGAAACAAACTAACTAGCACCAGTTTATATACTAAACTAGCAATACCATCTTATATAAAAAAAGCTAGTTCAATGACTTTCTAATATGTTACTCATAGAACTAAATGGCAACGAAAAGAGTTAAGCTAACTAGCTAAGTATTTCCATTGAGGTTAAAAAAGGTTGTGATTTCTTTCACCAAAGTCCAAACTATTTTATGATAAAGGTATATACACATACTATTTTATGATAAAGGTAAAAATAAATTAATATTTAAAGAACTTAACCGTCAAATAAAATATATACTTACACGAATGTATATTTTTAAACATGAAAGTTTGTTGTTTTGTTTTAAGTTTGGACAACCCAGTTGTCCTGGTATCATATTTGGAACTTATTGTTAAATAATTTATATATCATTTTGTATTTTTGTTTGCTTGTATGAAAGTTAATTCTTGTTTTCATATGTATATTCTACAAAATAATACAATTTTAAAACATTTAGTTACGAATTCACATAAAAATAGGTTGAGAAATTAATTTCATCATAGCTCATCAACTATTGACGCCTTATAATTTATTCATTCTGTGTCGTGATTCAAGTAACTTACACGATTGGATTGGTACAATACATATAAAAAATTCAAATAAACTATGAAATTATTGGAAAGAGGTTATATGTATGACCTCAACATCGTTGGTTGACTGAAAATTGATCAAATGAACGAGATATTTGATAATTTCAAAAACCAAATTGAAATGGGAAAACCACACGCCGCTTAGTGGTATGAGAAGTGAGGGTTAGAGCTTGGGACTAAAAGGTCTCGGGTTCGAATCTGACCCCCCCCCCCCCCCCCCCCCGCCCAGGTTTTACCGCTGTGAGCTTTCGGGCAGGTGGGTTTTCCTTCGAAATTGGGGATTTTTCGGTGGGTTCAAACTGCGCAACGCTTCGTTTGTACGGCGTATGGGGTGCCTTTGCATGTGGGGCAGGTGACCCCAGATAGATAGGGCATCATGTTTGGTTGGCCGTTAAAAAAATTGAAATGGGAAAACAAAATAATAACTTTGATTTACGACTTGTTTGTTATCTAACTGAAGTTATTAACCACCAAAAGTCTCAAACCCCAAAAGGCCTAAACAGTAAAAGCTAAATGATTACTTAAATGGGCTAAGAAAAATTGGGCTACTGTGTTTATGGGTACCGGCCACCGGGTACGTTTAGAGTTTTAGAATGCATTTTTTTGAAGTACGAACCCTTCTTCTCTATATGAGTTGACGAATTTAAAACTGTATACTAAATTTATAGGTACATATACTTGGTTTATACTGTTAATTGTTTTATTAATTTTTTTTTCTTAATTTAATAACTTTTTCGTAATACTTTTCAACCAACTCTGTATCAACTGAATCATGTCTTTTACAATTACTAAGATCAGATTAATAACCTTTTAACTTTTTATTGTCTTCTGATTAACAACATCTGTGTTGTTTTACAAAGTACCGTGATCTTGTGTATGTTTATATAGGGTGGAGTTTCTGTACAAAGTGCATTTTTCGTACAAAGTGTGAGAAGTCTATATAGACATTGTGTTTTAAATTTTAGGCATGATGTTTTATATTCTTTTGGCATAGTATTATATAGAAAAACACAAAACTTAACAATTTAAAACACTAATTAATGTATTCTAGACATGCAATCTAAAACACCATACAAATAAAGTAATCAATGTGTTTTAAATTTCATGTCTATAATACATTTGATTGTGTTTTGAATTGTTACGTTGGGTGTTTTTCTATATAATACAATGCAAAATGAATCGAAAACATCATAGCCAAAATTTAAAACACAATGACTATATAGACTTCTCACACTTTGTACGAAAAATGCACTTTGTACATATAAAGAACATATTGATGTGCATGAAGATTATCATATGGAGAAAGAGTTCATGTGTTTTTGAAACATGTTAGATATGTATAGCATCTTAACTCTTATCTAACTCTTAGGCTATGGGGTGTGGAACGTTGCCTCATGCCACCACCGGGGGGGGGGGGGGGGGGGTTGATGGATATCACGAGTGTCTTGGCGGGCGTTAAAGCCTGATTTGTGGTGGCAAAGGGGGTACTAATGTACTATTATTGCCCCCCCCCCCCACACACACACACTCTCTCTCCCTCTCACTACCCTAACACTATGTTCCAGAATTTCATTAAAGGAAATGAGTGGAAAAAATGGGAGGAAGTTGACGGAAAATTATTACTTAAAACTTTCCTTCCAAAATGGAAGGAACCGGAAGGAAAGGAAATTTATCAATTAAAGTGTCTTATCATTTACTATTTTACCCTTCTATTTAATCTAATATAACACTCAACAAGGGCATTATTGTAAAATTAAAATTTTCTTTTCCCTTCTTTTCAATTCGGGAACACATAAAAATTTATTTTCTTTTCTTTTCCCTTCCTTCGAACTCGGGAACACAAAATGAAATTATATATTTCTTTTCCTTCTCTTTCTTTTCTGTCCTAAATCTCCTTTCTCTTCTTTTCTTCCGTTAGTAAACTCGGGAACACAGTTTAATTGTTAACTACTATCCAATTTGATTACTTGAATAAGCATACCCGAAACCCCTATCTTGCTTTACTTTTGTCAAACCCTAGTTTGTTGGGTTGGGATTAATATTAGACAATTAATATATTATGCATTTTTGTCATTAATATTACTTTATCTTATGTTCTAATCATGTTTAAAAAGGGAAAATCATGATTTTAGCCTTTTGACCAACCCCTTTACGAAAATAGCCCACTTCCGTCTCCTTGGAGAGATGGGTCACACATTTCAAGACTTCTCAAACGTCTCCCGAGACGTCTTCGGATTTAACTAATAAGTCACCACCATGTCATCACACACACTCTCTCCCCTTCTCTCCTCATTAATAATACTCTGACACTCTCTCTCCTTCTCTCTCTTTCCCCACTCTCAGACGTCTCAGTCTCAGTATAATCACGTAACTTATTATCTTCTTCTTCACCCCAAGCTCCCTTTTAATGCCATTTTTGTCAATGCAAGGTGCCCTCACCATTTTCTTCCGATCTCTTTCTGCTATTAACTCTTTCTCTCTCTTTGGCTACCATCATGACATGATGAGTCCAACTCTAGGTTTGTTGGCAGCAATAAGCATTTATTATTATTTTTTATTTTTAACTTTACAGTCTCACTGCATGTTTTATTAGTATTATGCAAAATGTTCCCTCATTTTTGTGGTTGTTATGTGGAGGAGCACCGGAGACGTCTTCGGTAAAGGGTATCCGGTAACGTGTGGTTTCATTGTTGTTGTGTTGTGTTAAGATCTTGTTGCGAGTTTAGGTAGTGGCGTCTGAGGGTATATCGAGATTGACTGGTTGATGTTTTTCCACTTTTGGAAGGGAATGACGTTGTTGTGTGGAGGAGCACCGGAGGAGTGTTTTCTATGAGACGTCTGAGGGTGGGAGAGAGAGAATGAGAGGAGGGGAGTGATTGTCATGGTATTATTAATGAGGAGAGAGAGTGTGTGTGTGATGACGTGCCAGTGACTTATTGGTTAGATTCGAAGACGTCTTGGGAGACATCTGAGACGTTTTGGAATGTGTGACCCGTCTCTTCAAAGAGACGGCAGACGGCAGTGGGGTATTTTCGTAAAGAGGTTGGTCAAAGGGCTAAAATCGTGATGGAGGAGAAAGGAGATGGTAAGGAGAGTGAGGGTGGCGGTGGAGAGGGTGGCGGTGGAGATGGTGGTGGTGGTGATGGTGGTGGTGGTGTTGCAGGATGATAGATGATGGGTTGCAGTAGGTTGATAGATGAAGAAGATGATGATGCCACATCATCATCAGTTTAATGACTCAGCATCCTAGTCACCATGCCACGTCAGCATCACACTAACTGGGTTATTAAAAACTTAACGGAGGTTCATTTTTGACACCCACATATTCACTTGGGATTATCCTGGTCCAACGTTAAAATTTGGATTATTATTGGCCAATGGCCCAAACTTTAGATTATTTAAATCCAATACCCCTTAAAAATATTGTTGTCGTACATAATTGTATACCATGGAGAACATTAATCAAGAAAAGAATAGAATTTTGTATGTTTAACTAAAATGGGGTGGGTGAAAATGAGAGATTCGACGTAAAATAGTTTCATTGATTCTCACATCGATTATCAAAGCGATTCTTTTCTTATAAATATGAACTCATGTGAGACATAGATATAGAAAACTAAGAACCTAAATCTTTCAACAAAACCAAACAAAACACAAACAACAATACACAAGATCTAGCGACAAAACGGTGACAAAATTTTATTATTAACAAACCCAAAAAATATCCTAACCAAATACCCAGAGAACTCTTCAAATAAGAGAGTTCTTGAAAATACAAAGACAAGAATGGAACGATCTTACAACACAAGATAAGATGAACCAAAAACAATACCAACAACTCCTGATGATCAAATCTTCAACACTTGCTGAAGATTCTGGAAACCCTAATCGCCAGAGAGCAAAGACCAAAGACTAGAGAGAGAGAGGTTGTGTGAGATAATAATACTTCGAGACGTGAAGCGAGATTATATAACAATGCCCATTGACTCTAATAATAACCACTACTGGGCTGAAGACCAGCTGAAGCCCACAAGTTCCGTGTCCATGTCGGCCCAAGTCCAAGCCTTCATTAGCCCACTTCTCCTTTAGCCCATATCAAAATAAGCTCACATATAATCCTCCTTCAATCTCACTTGCACATTCAGCTCTCTTGAACTTTTAACCAGTATACACACAACACCCTTGACTTTATACTATATACTTGAAACACCTTATACAAAAGAATGAGTTCACAAAATACTCGAAATATATTTCACCTCTGAATTGGCAAAGTTACGTAGGATAATTTTAACAATAGAGGACTAGATTATTCTTGTCTTTATAAAAATTATATTGTTTAAAAGATGCTAAGCTGCATAGATTATTTGTATCGTATCTACTATTTTGAACTAAGTTGAGTATATATAGAACGAGTATGCGGTAATAGTTACATGTTAATCTAACATTTAAATAAAATTTCGCCTAGAAGCATACATGTAGTGCGACGTGACTCAGGTGGATATTTGATACATGTAAAATGCTATTTTCATATAGAATGAATATTATTTCAAGGGTTAAATCGAAAGTTTGACAACCAAAACAAAAAGAAATTGCATATAGAATGTTGTTTTCAAAGCAAAATAATACGACCGGTGTTTCAAAATTTAATGTAGTTTAATCAGAACCATAAAAAAATGCGTAAGAGTTTAACTACAAAGTAATAAAAAATGATTGTCACGTCTTGTCACATTGGTTTGAAGGCTCTCTCTCACTTTTCCTTTATAATGATTTCACATGTAAATTAAATAAAAATGAAGTATGTGTGCATGTGATTGGTGAAAAGTTGGTGACCCAATGCTTCAAAGTTCAAACCCATCAAGCTTGTTATTCTAGTAAGTAGTAACGGAGAAGGGGTTCACGCTCTCCTTGGCGCCTACCCGTAATGATTTGGTGAGCGTTAATCACTTTTTAACTCCGCTAAGTCTTGGTTAAAAAAACAACAATATCTAGCTCATGCTTCCTAAGTCTTGATTAGAAAAAAAAAATTACAGAAGGTTCACGACATTATTTATTTTCTTTTAAATAGATTATGAACTTACAATTTTTTGACATTAAGTTTGGACCGCTTTTGCATGATATGGCAATCATGGATGACCTTAAAAGTCTTCCGTCTAATAATTATGATAACATAGACTACTTTTCTTAAGCCTCAAAATCAATTGCAATCCATGATTTCTTTTTGTCTTTTGATAAATTAGTAGGTACATCGATGATTGAAGTGTATGATTATTATCTTGGCAAAATGTGTGGAAAAAAAATATTTTCTATAGAAAGAATGGAACCAATACCCATCAATGGTGAATGGAATGAGCACTTATAACTTATAAAGCAATTTCATCGACTTGTTTGCCTTGGTTGAACCCTTACCTAAAGCCATGGGAAAAAAGATAAGCAAAACTCACAGGAGTCACATTTCTTTGAATCATAAGATCTAAAGCGAGCATAAAACCGAATTAACCACAACATGGTTTTTCGCATTTTTGAGAACCGATTTTTCAGTTCGGTTTTGGACCTTTGGTTTTTCTTGTGTTCATAACAGACATGACCATTCTATTTTATCGGACATAAATAATAGTATGAATATTCATTGTTTGTGAAGGACACATTGGAATTTTGTAAGAGTTAGAGAACTCTCACATGGCTTAAAAATCTAGATCGTATAACATATTTATTTATTACTGTTTTTTTTTTTTTAAATTTAAAAAGGTAGGGATAGAAGAAGGTGGTAATCCAAACAGCTGGGATGGAAGCAAAAGTTAGTTGGGCATGTGAAATCCGAGATCCACCAATACTAATCGTGGAATGGGGTCCAATTCACCCAATTGTCTATCTCTTTGCACCCAACACATTTGTTTGTGATATGGTCCCTTTTTTTTCCTTCTAATTTTATAGGAAACGCATACAAAAGTCATACCATGTGACACTTTGTTTATATTTTCAAATTTTCAAATTATACCAATGTAAGATATAGCCTAAATCAGGTTATTTCACGGCGTTAACGGATAGTTCATCGCTTGAGGGTTGTAAACGAGTCGAATAAAAACATATATTACTTTTTTTCTTAAATAAAAAAAGTTGATTTTTAAGGAGGTTGTTATGAAAAATCACAAATATATAACATGATATTTAGAAAGACTTGACTTTTTTTTTTTTCTTTTTATTGTTAAAAAGTTGAGCACGGTGTCTCATCTGGACTTATGTTTGCCCCTTTTTCATAGAGTACAATTTTTATTTTAAGGTGCATGATAAAGTTAGCATTGTTGGTATGGAAAAGGCCAACATGCCATGAATCATGATAAAGTTTAATATCTAAAATTAATCTTATTCAAAAGTTTCAATTTATGTGTATTTAAAGAAGTTTAAACATATCAATTTTAGTAGTACTTATATATTATTAAGAACACAAAAAATTCATGTGTCTATAATATGTCTAAATCGAAGATTAAACCAGAGTCCAACGGGTTATCCATAGCAGTGTCTCGACTCCGGGGGGGCATGGGTTTGTGTTTAGTAGGTTAGGGTTTGCCGTCCAGAAAGGGGTGGCGGCGCAGCTTGTTGCCCGCCTGCCCGCTATCTTGATGTAATTTTTTACGGTTATGTGTTAATGATATCTTATTAAAAAAAAAAAAAAAAAAATAGAAAAAAAGATGAAATATCTAAGTAGTTGTCAAACATTAAATATCATACATATTCAAAAACTTGTATTATTATGACTATTTAAATATGTAAATATAAATTGTAAATAATCATGGACATTAAAAACTAATATTATAGCTCTTCTTTTATTTCTTCAGTAAGCTCAACTAGATATTTACTTTTATAATTGTTGTGTGTACGAGATGTCTAAATTCTTAAAAAAGTAACGAGCTATTAAATGCACATTCTCACGTGTTAATA